>ML813491.1:184961-198617 GCA_009831015.1 Picea engelmannii | reverse complement strand
TAAAGAAATGAATTTTTAACCTACCACCCAAAACTTAAACCCCTCTTTCACGATACATGCATGGAAAGGAACTACTAACCTTGTTACTGATGTTTGGTGTAGATCCTCTGTTGCGCTTTGACCGCTTGCTTGCTCTGCTCCTTCCAAAGATAACCTGCAATCAAGACAAACAACTATGCATGCATGCTACTTTTCTACTTGAGGGTTAGAAATTAAGCATAAATTAACCAAACCATAGATAACTCATGCATTGGGACGGGAAAAGTATTCTTTTATTACTTGAAAAATGAATCAACTTACAATCAAAGTCGAGACCGGCCACCGCTCCTTGATCCTGATCCTGGGCTCCTCCTCTTATGTCCTCCAACTGCTTTGCGTTAATTCTCCTTTGGCTTGAGGAAAGGATAAAGGGTTAGGACAATGGATTCAACAAATGGGCAGAGTTTCTTTGCTATATTTTTCCTCCTCCAAATGGTACCCTTACCCCTTCTTTTATAGGCTAGAAGGATCTAGGGTTTTGGACAAACCCTCGGCCATGCATGGCCGAGAGTTTCAGTTAATTGACCCATAGCTTTTTGTCAGTCGACAACTTTCCTTTTTTTCGTGATTCTGAAGGTACACACGGGCTATAGTGGGCGTGCTAGCATGGACTTTTATATACACGCGAGCTGTAGTGGGCCAGCTAGCGTGTACTTTTAAAAATGGAGTTTTTAGAAGAGTTATTTAGTAGTTTTTGGCAAAGAAGGGATATGAGTTGGCCTGATGCCAGGTAAGCATGTGTGGTGCAATTTAGGGTTATAACAACTTTGCGAAACCAAATATTCTGGGTTCAGTCCCCAGTATGGTCGCCAACTCTGTTGTTGGGAAAAATACCCTACGGACTAGCAAACTAGGGTCATAATTGCATGCAGATTTTGACCGTAAAGAAATGACTTTTTAACCTACCACCCAAAAATTAAACCCCTCTTTCACGATACATGCATGGAAAGGAACTACTAACCTTGTTACTGATGTTTGGTGTAGATCCTCCGTTGCACTTTGACCGCTTGCTTGCGCTTCTCCTTCCAAAGATAACCTGCAATCAAGACAAACAACTATGCATGCATGCTACTTTTCTACTTGAGGGTTAGAAATTAAACATAAATTAACCAAACCATAGATAACTCATGCATTGGGACGGGAAAAGTATTCTTTTATTACTTGAAAAATGAATCAACTTACAATCAAAGTCGAGACTGGCCACTGCTCCTTGATCTTGATCCTGGGCTCCTCCTTTTCTGTCCTCCAACTACTTTGCGTTAATTCTCCTTTGGCTTGAGGAAAGGCTAAAGGTTTGGGACCTAGGTCCTCTTGAAATGAGCCAAAAAGCTTGAAAACAACATTTCATGGTGAAAGTTCCATTAATAAAGTGGAATTGTAACTTCCTAAAATTAGTCTATATATTACATAGAAAATACAATCAAAATATTTATATTCAATTTGACATGTCAATAATCTATTAGTTTAAAAAAATATTAATACATTATTATTATTATTATTAAACATGGAGTCATGTTATGTTAAACTAACCTAGATCCATTTAACTTTGTAACTATCAAGGGTCCATAAGGATCCACACTTTAAAAAAGTTTTGCACCTTGAGAGATTAGATCCCTCTGGGCTCTTGATAAATTGAGATTTAAATGGATCTAGGTTGGTTATTATTCATTCAAATTATATATATATATATATATATATATATATATATATATATATATATATATATATATATATATATATATATATATATATATATATATATAGCCTGACTGGGCCTAATGGTGGGCCTAATGGTTAAGAACATGTGTTTCCACCTAAGAGGTCACAAGTTTCCTCCTCCTATATATATATATATATAATATGGAGTCCATATAAATTTAAATTATTTTATTTATTATTATTATTATTTTTATTAATTAATTTATTATTATTATTATTTTAATGGGTTAAGTTACATGAACATCCCCTACTAGGTTGTAGTATATATATAATGGAACAAACATACATTTTTAGTATTTTATTATTATTTTAATGTGTTATGTTACATGAACATCTCCTCCATACTTGTTGTAGAGTGTCTCTAGCAATTATAGATTTCTGATAAGAAGCTCAAGGCCAAGACCCAACTAGTGAATTGCTAGGCATGTAAATGTTGTAAATATATTTTTATGGATAGAAGTTATGTAAATGATTTTTTTTACATAAAATGTTAAGTTACAAAATAGTGTTTCAAAATTACACAACTTTGCCAAAAAAGGATGAACTAAGCCTGATTCCCAACAAGATACTAGGAAGATAATAGTATATAAGCGGTAAAATATGCCCAAAACACAAATATAGAGGAAAAACATGTTTTATTAATTTAAAAAGAAAGTTGCTACCAATTCCATCCTAGGATCCAGGAGTCTTTTTGCTATATTCTTCATCCACTGGTTTGTTAAAGTCTAATATTGGAGCCACTAAAGCTACCAAGGCCAAGAGCGCACTGTCTACAAAAGGATGCAAATCACTAACTCGTTAAGTCTGATCCAATCGCCGCTGCAAATCATCGTTCTGGCTTCTGAGAGCGTCCACTTCATCATACAGATGCCCAATTAAGGATTTATGCTAGGTCAAGGTGTCCAAGGAAAATGAGATGGTTGAATTGAGAGCACAAAGTTTGATAAACATTCGTTGTTGATTTTTAGAGTCATTGATGTCCATTTCGCCAACTTTACCATGTGTTGGCTCTGAGGTTCCATTTTGCACGCCTGTGCTGAATTCACTTCTTCACAAAATGGAGGGGATGGGGAACCAAAAGGATGGAGTGAATTCCTTCGGAAAAAACCATGAGGGGGCTCTGTTCCAAGATTATAGAGGGATTGATGTAAATTTTAATACTAGAATATAATATATAATGTTTTAAAATAGATGCGTAGAGGATGAGAGGGACTATTGTTTGAGATATAAGTTGTAATTTTCATGTTATTCCTAAAAGGAATTCAACATATTGGACTCTTTTGGCCTAAATTAAGAGCATTGGAATCCTATATCAATATCCCCGATGGGCCATTAAGAAAAGAAGCATAAGATATTCATTGTGTTGTGTATGTCAATGGTAGATATTTCGATGGCTATTTGATGACTAGATGAGAAGTTCACTAATAGGGATTCTAGTCCTTATCCTTAGCATATGCATTTTTCCTTCTTAATTTGGCAGGATAGTATTATTGTGGTTTGGAGAGTGATGAATTCCTATTTTCAAGAAATAGTTTAGTTAGTCTCATATTCTTGTGACTAGTTGAGATCCTATCACCAACTAGATCTATTATTTTATTTTCATTGTTATTTATTAGGATCTATCCTCCTAGTTTGTTGAAGTAGTTTTATGTTTTTTATGTAAAGATATGTAAGCTTGTGTTTGGCTTAATAAAATTGAGTGAGATATTTTGTATTTCACATATTGTTTGTTGAAATATTCTCATGAGTGGGATTTCCCACATCATTTTTATTAGAGAAAGTTTCTTATCCATTACCATGAGTTTGGGTATATGTTGATTGTTTCTCTACTTTTTGTTCTATGATCCAATTTGGATTTGGGGATTAGCTTCTTTTGTTTGTTGGTGATGATATTTTCCATATGAAGATGATCCTACAAAATTTTCTTATGAGAATAATGTCGAGAAGATATTTTTTGAATTGAAGATTTCTATCTTTCGTTTGGTCGACTTAGCATAGAGGTGAACAACCTTTCAATTATACCATATTCTAGTGTGGCTACTATGCACTAATATCCTCACATTTTGTTCACCATGGTGGTTATTTGCGCACTACTCTCCTCACATTCAATTCACCAAGGGTTAATAACTTACTCTTTTAGGTTCTATTGTGGGTATGGAGGTGAGATACAAAGACCGTTCACATAGAACAAATCCCATAACATAGACTATTTGGCCACCCTAATTAGAATATCAACCATTTTTTATGATCTTCTATACCGAATTGAGGTTGTTATTTTAAATACGGTTATTGATGTTTGAAGGTGTTGTGAACAAATACTATGTTTTGTTGGAATAATGTTTAATACTGAGAGGGGGGATGAATCAATATTATCCTTTTTCAACAATTTAAAACCACTTAAATATTAATTTTATCAAATCAAAACAAAAAATAAACAAAAAGATATAGTATGCATAATATAAGGTGAAAAACCCAACTTGGAAATAATCACAACTGTTCTTTTTTTTTATAATAAAAAATACATTTAATTCTGTCAATGTTTCAATGAAACTTGCGCATGAGATCTATCTAAAGAAAGTACAAACAAATCTTATCAATAAAGGAAGAGAGATTCAATAGAGAAGAATGAGAAATATATTCACACTACTCCAATGAGCTGATGATTGATACATAGATGATGATCAATATGATACAATGAATGAGTGGAATACACGCATATATAGGACATAACATTCCATAATAGCATAATTCATGCATGCATAATAACACAATGATGATGATATAAAATATAAAGTCTAAAATAGAACTAGTCAGTTAACTCCCACTGAGCTAGTGTGCCAAAAATATAAATTTCTCCAACACCCCCCCTGAACATCCCCATGGAGTAAAAAATGAGTCCCAACTACGAGGACATATTAGGCACTCATGTACAATGCAACTAATGAACACTAAATAAAAATGAGGAAAGAGGGAAAACCACGTGGGAACAAACCCCCCCCTCAAAAGACAATGCATCAAAATAAGAAAAGGCAACTGTTAGGAAACTTTGTTTTTCACTGCAAGACGATCCCGCAAAGTGTGAAACTTCTGGTCAGTGAAAGTATTCATGAAGATGTAGAAATATTTATGGATCCGATGAAGTCCTTTGGAAACCTATCTAGCCTTATACCTCTTGATCCTGTGGACCCATATGCACCTGAAAATATTCCTTTCTGGTGGAAGTGGAACCAGATGCCAAGTCTGATTCTTTAGGATTGAGTCATACTCCTTTTGCATGACTTCTTGACATAATGGATTTCTCATAGCCTTATTGTAGGTATGTGGATCAGTAGATTGAATCATATAGAAATGCATGGAAATCACAGGTTCTAAAGTTGAAAGTACATGAGAAGGCTCCTCATGCTGAGATCGAGCCCTTGAATCCAATGGATTCCCTACAAGAATACATGCTTCTTGAAGTGTGAAATGTGCCTTCTTGGGGCATCTGTTGAAGCTTCAAGGCTAGATTCTTATCTGGTTGTACTATCTGCTTATTTCCATGTACAAAATCTGAGTGTATGAAATCATCTCTGATGTCTGAAACTGATGGAAGCATAGGAGTATATGCATGTTGCACTGGAGGTGCATGCAAAGTACTCTCCTTATGTGTAAGTAGAAAAGATGAGTCCTCATCATAAAACTTAGTGAATTTATAGAACCTTGACTTGTGATCCACCTCACCAATTGCATTGATGGAATTATCATGCATGTCAATTTCTGAAACTAAATCTGATGTAAATTCAACCTTTTTACCTTTCTGGGTGATCTAATAAACTGAGAGTAGATTCATAGAAAGCTTTGAACATGTAAAAAATTCTCAAAACTGCCATTATGGAGTTCCACTCTCCCCTTTCCTACTACTGCTACTCGAGTATCATCCCCCATGAGAATAGGGGGTCTTGAGCATGGACTCAAAGAAAATAAAACTTCCTCTTTCACTTCCATATGATGGGATGCGCCATAATCTATAATCGATGAATCAGATGAGGAATTAATTGAAACAAGAGCATGATTATTACCTTTCTTAGGAGAAATATGTTCTTCCTTTTTCTTCTTGACTCCCTCTGGAATGAAGTTTCCAAGTTTTTTCTGCTAAAGTGTTTGTGCCATAAGATCGATCTGTTTCTTCATGCATGTGGATTCTTCATGATTTAGTTTATTGCAATAAGTGCACTGCTTTCCATTTTTCTTCTTATTGGAATCTGAAGAGTCTTTGGAACTTGAAGAATCATTAAAGGGTTTGGAAAATCCCCCCTTCTCGTTCTGTTTCTCCTTCCCATTTTATTTGGATGATCCTTTTCCATCATGCATGGTGAGTGCATGTGCTTTGGGATCCTTGATTAGGCCCATCTGAATGAGTTTTTCCTGCGCATGTGTGAGAGAATCAATGAATTGATCCATGGTAGGCATCTTCCAATTTGTTCACATGAGATACCTTCCTGAATGGAAAGTGGAAACATAGACAACATATTTTGGTACTAGCTTGGCCAAGATTGTTAGAATAAGTTGGTCCACTTGTTTAGACTTATCAATACCACAAGTTGCTAAGCTCAATATCAAAGATTTAAACTAAGTAAAGAAATAATGTATATTATCAAAAAGTTTAGGATCCAAAGTATTCAACTCTACCTCAAGCATATGACCTCGCATCTCATCTTGCTTTCCAAACAAAATTTCCAAGGTGGTCCAGATCTTGTTTGGAGTCTTGCATGCGACAACATGAAACCATAGATCAGTTGAAATCAATTCAAGAAGAAATATTGTGGATTCATCCTTTCAGTTTTCCCATCTCATCTTCTCAATTGCTGATGTAGGTTATGTGTTTGTCCCCATCGTTAAGTTGTACAATCTGTTCCTTCTGAGTTGGGATTCTGCCTTGGGAATCTAATCAAAATAATTGTATGGTGTGAGGATTACCACCAAGTTTGACTATATAATAGGTGTCCTATCCATATTTCCCACTGTTTTTTAGAACCCCTAAAAATTTACTCTCAATTTGCAAGTGAAAAACTAAGAAATCATTGTAGAAAGGGCAGTTTAAGTGAAAATTCGTATCAGTTTCAGGAGACGATCTTCCAACTTACTTTATGAGAAAACAGTGAGGAATCTCTTCAAACGGTTGAAAACCCACTTGCATAATGGGTCGATTTACTTATCCCATGAGTATTTTCCTCAATAAGTTAATATTTTGGGACAAATCACTGTAGAAAGGTACAACCATAGATTCGTATCAGTTTCAGGAGGAGATCTTCTGGCTTGCTTTCTTAGAAAATGGTCAGGAATCTCACCAAACGGTTGAAAACCCACTTGCATAATGGGTTGATTTACTTCAATGATTATCCGTTTCCTAAAAAAAATAATATTTTGGGAGAAATAACTACAGAAGGGTACAATCACAGATTTTGCTCGTCGAAACTCTGATTTTCCTTATTCTTTGGTTTATCTGTCTTACTCCAAGTAGCATAGCTCTGATACCATGTCAATGTTTCATTGAAACCTGCACAAGAGATCTACCTAAATCAAGTACAAACAAAGCTTATCAAGAAAGGAAGAGAGATTCAATATGGAAGAAAGAGAAAATATATTCACACTACTCCAATGAACTAATGATTGATACATAGATGTTGATCAATATGATACAATGAATGAGTGGAATACACTCATATATAGGACATAAAATTGCATAATAGCATAATGCATGCATGCATAATAACATAATAATGATGATCTAAAATATAAAGTCTAAAATAGAACTAGTCAGTTAACTCCCACTGAACTAGTGTGCCGAAAATAGAAAATTCTGCAACAAATTCATGAGCTCCATATCAAAATGAAACACCAATTCCCTATTTAACTAGCACAAACTAGAAAGAGGTTGTGACCCTCTAGATTTTACCAGTACCTATTGGAAGGAAGAAACAAATGCCTAGTTTCTTTAGCTACAACTAAAAATATGTTGCAACACCTTGGTTTACCAACTTCAACTGGAATGATAAGTACTAGCAACACCCAACTTTCCCTAGCATCACCCAACCTCATTTTTTTATGATAATTACTTTAATCTTGAAATCTTCATAATCTTCTTTTGATTCTACTATTAGATTATTGAGAGGGGGGGGTGAATCAGTAATAGCACAATAAAATCCTTTTAACCACAATGTATATATGTGTTGTTATCTTTAACATCAATTTATTAATATCATTCAATAAGTGTAGAACAAATAAACCACAAACAATGAACAATCATACACATACACTAGCATTTTTATGTGGAAACCCAGTGCTGGAAAAAACCACATAAATCTTTTTCTTGTATGTCTTTTAAGAAGTACATTCATAGGAAGCACCAACTTCCTTGTTTTCCATCTACAACTGGAAGGAGGCTCCAACCCCTTAGTTTTCAAGTTACAACCTGAGGGAATCTCGAACTCCCCAATTTTATGGCTCCAACCAAAAGGAGGCTACAATCCCCTATGTTATCCAACTATAATCGGAAGGTGGCTACAACCACCTTTCCTTTCCTTATCCTATCACCCTGAAATATAAGTGCCAAAATGTAGATAACCTGTTGCTGTCAATGAATTAAAGAACATGTCATTGTCACAACCTGTCACTATCAAATCTATCACTAAAAACCTATCACTGTATTCTCATCAACCAATCTAATCTGTTCACATCTGTCTCATACACTATACCACAATTTTATACCACAACCATGTGCTAGGATCACAAGTATGCCTCACCAATCAAGTGTCATAAGTAAACCATGAACCATAAGCTAAGTATAGGAAACCCTCACATCAACCATATGATAAACCCTAATTTTTATGCAACTTCAAACTGTACCAATATATTCAACAACAAACCTCAACCAAGATGCCTCAAATGTGCTCCAAAAATCACAAGATATACTATAGAAAAATACTCTATGGTGTGTACCAACAAGAACAAATAAATACACCAACATTATACCACTGTAGATATGTCTCATACAATCTGTACCAACTAGCCAACAAACCCTCAAGGGAACATTCTTAATCTCCCATCACCAAACCCCAAGCCATCATGATAAACCAACTACAAAAACCTTATAAAATACCTTTTTTATTCTTTAGAATACTCTGTTGTAGCTGCAACCTGTCAGACCTTCCTAAAGCTTCTCCTCAGCTCCGACAACATGAAACCCTACTAAAAATCTAGATCTAACTCCTACTCACAGAATGGCCAAGGTTGTATAAAAAGTACTCACTTTTTAGGTAGCATGCAACCAACAAGTAACTCCTGTTTTAAGGTTTTTCATAAACCCTTTCCCTCTACATCTTTGAAACTTTGTCGTCACTCAGTTCTCTTCTTCATATTCATGTCCCTTCAAATTTGTCAATGATGTACCTGCAATAATCCTTTTACAATATAGATATTCAATGTTCTCAATATGTGGTAATGGGAGCCTCTTGATCTCTTATTTATACTTTCCAAGTGCCTTCCTCTAGAAGCTTCCTTGTAACTGATTTACCCCTTTCTCCATCTTCTAGGGCTAACCCACTTTCTTGTTGCAACTAAGTTTTGTTTAATTAGTCTCTTGTTACAGTAATTCATTTTTAATTATTTTTTTTGCAACCACTTTGACTAGGAGTCTTCTTTAATAATTTCTAGAATCTTTCTGTAATAATTAACTTCTTGTTGACTTTCTAGGGGCTTCTAGAATACTCTAAAGGGTTCTCCAACCTCACAAGGCCATAGCTCCCTAACTGTGAGGAGTTATGTGGCTTACCACATATCATCAAAAACAACATGACATGTACTATCCATCTAGAATAATATCACCTTCAAATTCACTGATCTTCATTACATTATTCCTCAAACAAACATGGTTTCCTTATCTACACAACTGGTGCTACCAAATTTTTCTACCAGAATTTCTTCAAGGGTTTACATTAATGACAACCAACCCAATTAATCAACAATATCTCCCTTTGGCATTGATGAAAACACTTTGATGTGATGGAAACATTTTGATGGAATACTGAAGTCATGGATACTCATGCTCCTCTTGTGACCATTGCTCCCCTTGGAATCATGCCTCTATTCTTTCTCTCCATGCATTTGATTAATCTCCACCCCTTTGACATCAATGGAAAAGGGTAACTTCCCTTTAGGGATGCTCTCTCTGTCTGAACTCTTCTTGGGGTTTCTCCCCCTATATTAATTTTCCTCTATCTTCTTCATGGTGCTTCCTCGTATAAATATATGACATATAAGAACATAATTCAAAAGAATTCATTGTGGGGCATAAAATACTCTGAGTTTATGTCGAAGATACTCAAAATCTTCCCTTGGAAGTAGTTTTGTAAATATATCTGCAATCTACACTTTTGTCCCAACATACTCAACTATGATGTTGTTTTATGTAACTTGTTCCTGTAGAAAGTGAAAATTGATTAGAATGTGCTTTGTCTTGGAGTGCATCACTGGATTCTTTGAGATATTGATGGTTTTTGTGTTATCACAAAATATCAGAATGGGCTTATCATATTCAACCTGTATATCCTTCAATGTTTGTTTTATCGATAGAACCCATGTACAACAAAATGCTACTACAATATACTCTTTTTTTTCTATAGACAAGGATACTAATGATTTTTTCTTTCTTATCCAAGATACCAAACACTCACCCAAGTAGAAAAATTCTCCACTATTACTCCTTCGATCATCAATGCAACCTGCCCAATTTACATATGTGTAGGAAACAAGTGATAGATCCTTCCTTTTTTGATAACATAATACAAAATCTTTTGTACCCTTGAGATATCTGAATATCCTCTTCACTTCTAGGATATGTGATTCATTTCGTTATGCTTGAAACCGTGCAACCTTTCCAACTACCTGCATCACATCTGGTCTTGAAGTTGTTACATAAAGTAAGATGCCAATCATTGACATGTACAACCTCTAATCTATATGCTTTGAATCATCATATTTACTTAAATTGCAACTGATTTGCATAGGAGTACTGACTGGTTTTCAATCTTCCATCCTGAACCTCTTTAACACATCTCTGATATACTTGGTCTAAGAGATAAAAATGCCTTGGTTGCTTTGACATATATGAAGACCCAAAAATAAAGATATAACTCCAAGAAATGACAACTCGAACTCATCCTTCATATCCTTTGCAATTTTTTGGCTCATCCTGTCATCACCACTTCCAAACATAATATCATCAACATAAACTTCAATCAACAAAATACTATCTTGATTTACCTTGATGTAGAGGTTTTTGTTTGCATTCCCTTTCCTGAACCACCCTTGTTGTTGTAAGTATTTGTCTACTCTGGAATACCTTGCTTTGGGGTCATGTCTGAGACCATACAATGACTTCTTCAACTTGAAAACGTAATTTTTATTCTCTTACAACTGAAATTCTTCAGGTTGCTCAATGTAGACTTCTTCCTCTAGATCTCTGCGGAACATACTGTAACATACCCAATATCCAATTGAGCTATGCCACATAAATTTTTTGAACTGCATGCAGTTAAAACATATACACACAGATCACTTATGAAAACTTATATATAAATAATAAACAAACAAATACATACTATAAATGCACAGATTCATACGGAAATGACAATAAACATATACATGCAACATATACAGGAAATACCCATAAATATAAAGACAGTTATAACCACACATAAGATAAACCCATCAAAATACACACGTAAATAACAATGCATCATGTAATTTTATCACACTGTTGACACTTATCTTGGTAAGAAGATCACCAACTGCGTGTAGACCTTCCATGAACCTCCCAACCTTAGACCACACTGCTCATCACTCTCAGCAGTGGGTCACCCCTGAGATAGGACTAAACTCCACCCGAGTAAATGGATTCCTAACCAGGCTACTGGTTCATAGGCAACAAGAAAGACTCTATCTCAGGTGCATGTTCAAACTAACAATATACAGTCTCTCATTCCCCACATGCTTGTCCCACCCCAGGAAGTGTTCTCCTTCTCTGCTCAACAGTCCTTCGGCTATCCCACTTCCTTTCTGGGCTTCAAAAATAGGTCGGAGAGGAAGTCTCTAAGCCCTATAGCTGCAGTTTAGCACCTTAAGGAAATCAATTCCCAACAATTCTCTCACCCAGAGAGAAATTTCTCACGGGCCTGACAACCCACCTCTTCAATATCCCATGGGCCTGACAACCCACTTCTTCAGTCCAACTCCCAAGATAACCAGCTACACGAACATATATGGCTATGGATACAGATTCAGGTATCATCATGAAGGTATGGAGGTCAACTGAGTGAGTGAGTGAAAGCTCATGGAATGGTTTCTCGATGGAAGGAATGATAGGAAAATGAACTAAGTCCCCACAATATGTATGCATGCCCCCAACTTGACACTTTTCATGTTGGGAGTTGCTTTGGCCCACTTGTCCCCAACTTTGAAACTTAGGATAAAATAATTATCCATACTTTATACTTTTAGAAATATTAATATAATATTCATTCACTAGTACCTATGAACAAATTTGCGACAATTTTTCGTTGATATTGCCACACTTATCCGTCGCAATTTCCACGAAAGCCGAGATTTTTTTTCGTCGGAATAATTTCGTCGCTATATCCACGATCCAAGTGTGCGTGGAAACATCAATGAAATTATCTCTCCACGTGTCACCACCTTCAATATCGGTTAATCCTATGTATCATTGCAATTACGACGCATTAGCGTCGCAATAACAATGAAGAAATGTGGCAATTACGACAAAACTTCGTCGCAATTGGGACAAAAAATTATGCCAAGCCAATAACTTACGACGCAGCTGCTGAACGTGCGACAAAATTCTGTCGCAACTTGTGACGAAAATTCATGGTAATATTGACAAGTGAAATATCTCAAAACCAAATTTACGACGCACATGCTGTATATGCGACAAATATTTGTGGCAACTTGCGATGAAGTTTCGTCGCTATAGAAACGGTTGTGGTAAAATAGTTAAATATTTCCGACGAACTTGCATCGATATTGAGACGATGCATTTAGGTTTAAATTTTTTTTTTTACATGAAATATGGTATGCCATATTACAATGTAATATGGTAATTCCATATTACAATGTAATATGGTAATTCCATATTACAATGTAATATGGTAATTCCATATTACAATGTAATATGGTAATTCCATATTACATTGTAATATGGCATTACTATTACATTGTAATATTGTAATATATTGTAATATAGATATCCCCTACAAATAATCAAGGCACTAATCTACCAAATATTGTAAGCATGTGTTATCATGAAGTTGGATTAGAAGTAAGGATACCAATATGACAATATACACAAAGAATAATTTGGAATATTAATTTCGAAAAAACACATGGATTGCATGAGTGAGTCATTATGCAATTTATATTACACAATACCATGACAACACTTATAATATTTATGGATGATATCTTAAGAACATTTCTCAAACTTGTTTATTGTAGCCTCCTTGGAGTGACAACACAAAATTTGAAGGAGAAAGTAAAGTTACATCATAGTGTTGCAGCAGAGTTACAACATAGTTATAGTGAGTTGCAACAGAGTTACAGAAAGTGTTGCAACAAAGTTATAGCGAGTTGCAACAAGTAATAGTGAGTAACAACAAGTGGAGTAACAACACAAAATTCGAAGGAGAAAGTACAATTATAGCATAGTGTTGCAACAAAGTTACAACATAGTTATAGTGAGTTGCAACAAAGTTACAAAAAGTGTTGCAACAGAGTTATAGCGAGTTGCAGCAGAGTAATAGTGAGTAACATCAAGTGGAGTAACAACACAAAATTCAAAGGAGAAAG
>ML813491.1:144858-169259 GCA_009831015.1 Picea engelmannii | reverse complement strand
AAAATACAAGAATAGTGTCGCAACTATAGAAATTGTGTCACAAAGTCTCTTAAAGTCACGTATATATAGATAAAATAGTCAACTAGCCGTTAACACCGATCAATGAGATAGACAAAATTTTCTTCGCTATTGCCACGAAAGTTTGTCGCTATAGAGACAAAAATCCCGACTAGGTTAAATTAAGATTTTCGTCGATATTGGGACGAATGTTCATGGCAATAGCGATGAAAATCCCGCCCTGTTTAAAAAAAATATGAAACTAGTGGAAGCGTGGAAAATTTTCGTGGAATAATCCGCCCATATGTAGTAGTGCTTTTTGGCTTAAGCTCCCTAGCTTATCCCTTTTCCTTAAATTTTATCCCTCCCTTTCCACAACTAGTGGGATTTAGTCCCACATACTCGTTTATCATGGTCGGTCTACGCACAACAATGTATTTTATATTAATTATGAGATATATACAAAAATAGGCTCATTGGCCTTTAAAATCTAGGATCTCTGGCCTAATCAAAACATAAGTATCCTAGCTTATAATAACTGGCTCACTAGCCTATAAAACACGTCATAAATAAAAAGGGTCCCTGGCCTCAAGATCACACGCACTTAAGTTGTTGCGCGCAGTATCCTGGACTGTGCACACTTTATCATTTTACTGCGCAGTACATGCGCGCACTATGCCATGAAAGATGCATACAAAAATGATATCAAACAACTCACCAGCTTAAGTACATTTGTATTTACATTTACAATTGGGTTCGACCTAGGGATATTACAATCCCCTCCCCTTATTTATGCACTGTCCTTAGTGCATCATGTACACATATACAACAAAATTTTCAAAAATCCTCAAAAAGATGCAGGTATTCTTCCCGCATTGCATCCTCATGCTCCCAAGTAGCGTACTCAGGACCATACCAGGTCCATTGGACCTTTACAAGCCCTATGGCTTAATTCCAAAGATGTTTAATTTTTCGGTCTAGAATGCGTACCAGATGTACTTGGAAAGCGCCTTCTTGCTCTACCTGAATCACATTCCAATCAATAACATGATTAGTATTAGGTATATATTTCTTGAGAAATGATACATGGAATAAATTATGAACAGACATAGATGCAGGCAATGCAATAATATAAGCTACTGGACCAATCCTCTCTAGGATTTCAAACAACCCACAATAGCGAGCTGCCAAATTTGAACAATTTCCCAACTTCAGGGAACTTCTATTGGCTTTCACTTTCAAAAATACATGGTCTCCCACTTTAAATTCCCTGTGAGTTCTGCCTGTATCAGCATAGCTTTTCTGCCTGTCTTGGGAAGCCTTTACATTTTTTTTATTTTCAACATTTTCTCCTCCATTTCCCTGAGAAAATTTGGCCCAACTACTGCTCTATCTGCTAGGTTATCTCGGCTTACTAGTGTGTTGCACTTTTTTCCATAAAGTCCCTCAAATGGGCTCATCTTTAAAGATGCTTGGTACCCATTGTTATAAGAAAACTCTACCAAGTGTAGGTAGTCTTCCCATTTTGATGGTTTATCCATCACATACATCCTCAACATATCTTCAATCACTTGATTTACTCTCTTTGTTTTCCCATCTGATTCTGGATGATAAGCAATACTAAAATTCAAATTTGTTCCAAACCCATTAAATAATCGTTTCCAAAATTTTGAGGTAAATTTTGGATCTTTGTCAGACACCATTGTCTTGGGTATGCCATGTAATCGATCTATTTCCCTCATATAAATATCAACAATGTTGGCTTCCTTGTCAGTGAGCTTAACTGTAATAAAATGGGCAACTTTAGTAAGCTTATCCACCACTACCATGATAGAATCATGTTGCTTATTTGTTCTGGGCAGTTTGGTGATGAAATCCATTGTTACAACTTGTCATTTCCACTCAGGAATGGTTAATGGTTGTAGAAAAACATTTGGGTGTCTATGATCATCCTTTACATTTTGACATTCCAAACATTTGGCAATAAAATATGCAACTTCTTTCTTCATTCCTGGCCAATAATATTAGATCTTAACAACAACAATAGTTTTTTGATAAGTTGGGTGCCCAACATAAGGTACATTATGCATTCCCTCAATATCATATTTTTCAATTCCTGGGAATTTGGTACATAAATTATGCCCCTGTACATGAGAATTTCATTGTTATCTAGCTTGTATTCTTCAATTTTCTGCTGCAAATTACCTTGCTGTAATTTTGCCACTAATTCCTTGTATTGCAAATCTAAATTTGCAGCCTCCAAAATTATGTGTTTCAAATCTGATTGGTACATGCTAATGGTTGTAGCATGCAATTCATGCACTCTTCTGCTGAGTGCATCAACCACTTTGTTCTCTTTCCCCTTGATATGCTTTATATCAAAGTAGTATTCACTTAGAAATTCTAACCATTTGCTTTGCCTAGCATTTAGAGTTGGCTGATCAAATAAATATTTCAGACCATTATGGTCTGTTCTAAGCTCAAACCTTTTTCCCATGAGGTAGTGTCTCCATTTCCTTAAGGAATTCACTATGGCTGCCAACTCCAAATCATGAGTGGAATAGTGTCTTTCATGCTCCTTCAACTTCCTTGATTCATAACATATAACAAACCCATTTTGAGTGAGGACTCCACCAAGTCCTTATTTACATGCATATGTGCATACAATGAATTCTTCATTTGGGTCTGCAATCCTTAGTATTGGAGCACTTTCTAATAATTGTTTCAAGTGTTGGAAATTCTTTTCACAATCCAATGTCCACTGAAACTTCACACCCTTCTTTTGTAAGGAAGTGATTGGGTGTGAAATATTTGAGAATCCTTCAATAAATATCCTATAGTAGCCTGCAAGGCCCATGAATGATCTAAAATTTGTCACATTCCATGGTGCTAACCATTCTCTAATGTATTCTATCTTCTCAGGATCCACTGCTATCCCATCCTTTGAAATGATATGCCCCAAATAATGAATTTGTTTTTGATAAAATAAGAACTTTCTCAATTTGGCATACAACTAATTCTCCCTTAATACTTGCAACACCATCCTCAAATGATGTTCTTGCTCTTCCTCTAACTTACAATATATAAGAATGTCATCCAAAAAGATAATGACAAACTTGTCTAAATATTCTCGAAAAACACCATTTATTAAGCACATGAAAACAACTAGTTCATTTGACAACCCAAATGGCGCCACTGTGAAGTCATAATGACCATACCTTGTCCTGAAGGAGGTCTTGCTGATATCTTCCTTATTAATCCTTACCTGATGATATCCTGACTTGATATCTATCTTGGAAAATATCTTTGCATCCTTTAATTGATCAAAGAGGATACTTGTTCTTTACATTCACTTTATTCAACTGTCTAAAATCAATGCACAATCTTAATGTCCCATCTTTTTTCTTCACGAACAATACTGGGACACCCCAAGGTGACACACTTGGGCATATATACCCCTTCTTTAGAAGTTCTTCAAGATGCATTTGTAACTCCTTCAACTTTGGTGTACTCATTCTGTAAGGAGTCTTTGACACTGGAGCTGCTCCAGACATTAAATTTATAGAGAAATCAATATCTCTCTTTGGGGGTAGTCCTGGTACCTCCTTGAACATATCTTCAAAATCTTCAAGGACTGGATAATCTTCTAAATTTTTCACCTTATCTTTTGGTGTCTCTTCCATATGAGTTGCAAATATTTGACACCCTTTTTTGTAACATTTCTTCAGTTGCAATGCTGAAATTTCTCTGATGGTTACTTCCCTAGGAATTCCCTGCACTTTCCTTAGGTTCCCTTCGTCATCCAGACAAGTGAATTCCTTGTTATAACAGTTTAGGATAACATAATGTTGATCCAACCAATCCATCCTAATTAGACAGTCATATGAACCTAAAGGATAGATGTTCAAATCTTCCCTCGTGTTCAGTCCATTCATGTCCATAAGACATGACTTAATCATTTCATTAACTTTTCTTTTGGCTCCAGTAGCCAGCTGCACCAACTAAGATTTTCCATGCTTGCTTCTTGGAAAATTCAAACTTTCCACCATATTAGGATCTATATAACTATGACTAGATCCTGAATCAATTAAAATAGCAATGGTTTGGTTGTTGATCATACCTTCCACTTCAATCATATGTGACTGATACTCTGCTTGCTTGTTGTCCAGGGCTGCATATATCCTTGGTATTTCTTCCCATGTCCTCCATTATTTCAGCTTGTTGTACATTGTGAACAATCCTCACTTTTTCACCTCTATGAGGACAATCTATGAACATATGATCTCCTTTACAACCCCAACATTGAATAGGTGGTTGCCTTGGCCTTTGACCCACTGTCTCAATCATTCTGGGTTCTCTACAAGTTGGCTATACCTGAGTATTATTTCTGAAGAATGGTGTCTTAGCCCCCTTCTTCCTCTGATCCATATTGAATTTCTTTTTGTCTTCCCAAGCTTTTTGGAAAGTTGGCCTTGCTTTTTGCTGATCATATATGCATTTATAGCGTCTTATGGTACCCTCCAATGTCTTGGGATCATCATACTATATTTTGTCACTAATGAATGATGGAAATCCACTCAAATACCTTTGAAGTTTAACTGTCTCATCCTTGATGAAAGAGACATACATTAACAATTATAAAAACCTTATTTCATATTCATCAATGGTCATACTCCCAATCTTGAGTTCAAAGAACTCTTTCATTTTCTTGTCATAGCATCTCTTAGTCAAGTATTTCTTCTCAAAATACTTCTTGAATTCCCTCAAAGTAACAATTTTATCTTTAATGTGTTGCACCTGCACAAGCTAATCCCACCACATGGATGCTTTTCCCTTGAGTTGATAGATATAAATTCTACCTTCTACATGAGAAGAATAATTATGTAATTGAAAATACTTTCTCATGCCCAACAACCATGTCTCTTCATCTTCATCCTTCTTGTGCTCACCATCAAATGTAGGAGGTTTGATTTTGTTCATTTCTCCTTGTAGCTCACCCAACCCATACCTCCTATGCTTCCTGACAGGGGATGGGCTTGAGCTCTTGTTTTCCTTCTTATTGGAATGCCTCAGGAAGTGATGGTGATGTATTCTAACACTTCTTTCTCTTCTTTTCTCATCAAGAGGCCTGTGACTTCCAATTTTTTTTGAGCCACTCTCCTTATCCAATTTCTTTTCTATTATGTTCAAGCCATGCATTAGCTTCAGGTTGAATTCATCCTGTTTCTCCTTGGCTCTCACAATCCTTTCATTATAAGCTTTATGTCTTTGGACATCCTTCTGCAAAATTTTAATGGTCTCTACCAAATATTCATGTTTTCATCCCTTCCTTCTCCATGTCCATTGGAGTTTGTTCCTTCAATGCCCAAATGGACATCCATCCCCCTAATCTCATCCTCCTGACTGTAAGTCCCCTAGGCCTATTCCATTACTCTGGAATTTATGTTGTTCTTGAATTGATCTAGTTGTTGTTAAATTTGCAAAATGTGTAACCAACAAAACTTTGTCAGGTTAATTGTTTCAACAATTTCATGAAAAATATATGAACCATTCTGGTTCAATAATATATATCAGAATTATTTCTTCTGATTTCCTGAAAAATTGAATGCCTAGATCAATTTTCTAGGTGGATATTTAGATTGCACTGTCCAAGACCTTTCCAACACCTACTCCTATGCTCAATTCCGAGTCTCGAGCAGAAAGTTATGGTTATTTGAAAATTTCCCATTATTTTTCCTGTTCACTCTTCAACTTGGCGTAACTCTGCGTTGTAATTATGCATTTTTGCACATACTCCTTTGTATTTTTAGTATAATCTCAATTGGGTTTCTTCATATACAAATTATGGATACTCTGTCCAATTTTCACCTTTTTCCGGGTTCCGAGCTGCTAGTTACAACCTGCTCAAGTTCTAGGCCAAATCGTGTTTTTGGTCCGGAATGCTATAGGTACATTCTTTTCCATATTAAACATTTCTAACATGCCCAAAAATTTAATTCAGCTTTGGGATTGTATTATATGGTTAAAAATATTTCCATTGATTGCTCCTACGCCTCAATATGATTTCGTAGCAAAACGTTATGGATTTTTGAAGTTAGATGGGTCTTAAAATTTACCCTCCACTGTTTGTGTTGTAACTTTCTCATAAAAGCTCTGTTTGACGAACGATTTACACCATTAGAAATATTTGTCCGAGATATTTTATTTGAGCTATAGAGAAAATGTGTTCCTAGGCATGTTCTTGTGTTTTTTGAGTAGCTTAAAATGCTCTTAAAGGCCTAAAAAACACACTGCAAAAAGATGACGTTCAAATGATATAAATCGTCATAGAAAATCACTAGTATTCTGTTGTTATTCACCCTCCAAACGACTTTGCACGCACAAATTTAAACCTGTACCACCATATTTACCATGCGCAACACCACCACAAGGTAATCCATGCTATGCGCACCTATAACCACTGTGCATCACTTCTCTGTCGCGCCAATAACTCGCACGCACTACTTTTGTGTGTCGCTCGCCAATATCCACTGCGCGTTGTTTTGGTTCTTGCACTATTACCTGTTGCGCACCATTTTTGTATCATGCACTGATATTCCACGCACATTTCACCCTACGCGCTTCACCATTACAAATTTTAGTACGCCCCTATCGTGCACCATTAGTTTGTGCACACCATTTACTACACTGTCGCGTGACAAATTATACTCATACTGCGCGTGCACCAACCAAAATCCTTTGCGCTCTGCAATACTGCACACACCATGAACACCATTATTATGTGTGTGCACACTGCACAATGCTAAATTTAGCGTGCGCACCCGCACACCAACATTTTTCCATGCAATGCCAAAAATTTAGCGCGCGCACCGGCACACCATCATTTTTCCGCGCGACACCAAAACTTAGCGTGCTCACCAGTACGCCAATAATTTTCCGCACGACACCCAATTTTTACACATCACAAGATTTTTACTACGCATCGTGCCTTTTTAGTGTACCCACTTGCACCCATTCATTTTTATCGAAACAATTCCTCGTGAATTCTACTGCAGAAATTGGAGCTTTTGCTTAACTTTTTCTCAATTTCTACCATAGAGATTCTACAACTATGAAATTTGTTCAATTTCACCCCGATAACACCAATTCAACCTATGCAACAAAAAATGACTATGGGTTGAAATTTCTGGGACGAATTTTTCTCAAACTCAAGTCACGAATTGAGAATTTAAATTACAAAGCTCGCCCCATCTGACATGGCTTCACTGTAAATTTAAATTCGACCAATTCCAGGTCTGGATTTTTTAGAACATGTATTGAATCAATAATATATCACCACATGGATGAATTTCTCAATATTCCCATGAATTTACCAACCGAAATTGGGGATTTTCCCAATTCCGCGTCGTTGCTTCTAAAATTTACCATGGACGCTCTATGACTTGAAATTTGGTCACTTCAAAATCAATCCCCTGTGAAATTTCTCTTCAACTCAACTTGTTCTGCCCATCTAGGCTCAGTGTTGAAAAATGAAGCTTTGATACCATATTTTAATGTCCTTGGCCACCCAAGCTGAGCCACAATACACGAGAGAACACTTTTGTTCTCTCTGTGGAACATACTGTAGCATACCTAGTATCCAACTGAGCTATGCCACATAAATTTTTCAAATTGCATGCAGTTAAAACATATACACACAGAACACTTGTGAAAACTTATATATAAAGAATAAACAAACAAATACATACTGTAAATGAATGGATTCATACGAAAATGACAATAAACATATACATGCAACATATATAGGAAATACCCATAAATATAAAGACAATTATAACCACACATAAGATAAACCCATAAAAATACACATGTAAATAACAATGCAACATGTAATTTTATCACAGAGTTGACACTTATCTTGGTAAGAATATCACCAACTGCGTGCAGACCTTATACGAAACTCCCAGCCTTACACCACACTGCTCATCATTCTCAGCAGTGGGTCACCCCAGAGATGGGACTAAAATCCACCCAGTTAAATGGGTTCCTAACCAGGCTAATGGCTCATAGACAACAGGAAAGACTCCATCTTAGGTGCCTACTCAAACTAACATCCTACAATCCCTCATTCCCCACATGCTTGTCCCACCCTAGGAAGTGTGCCCCTTCTCTGCTCAACAGTCCTTTGGCTACCCCAGTTCCTTTTCGGGCTTCAGCAATAGGCCAGACATGAAGTCTTCGAGCCCTGTAGCTGCAGTTTAGCACCTTCAAAAAATCAATTCCCAAAAATTCTCTCACCCAGAGAGAAATTACTCACTAGCTTGACAACCCACCTCTTCAATATCAAACGAGCCTGGCAACTCGCTTCTTCAGTCCAACTCCCAAGATAACCAACTACACGAACATATATGGCTATGGATAAAGATTCATGTATCGTCATGAAGGTATGGAGGTCAACTGACTGAGTGAGTGAAATCTCATGGAATGGTTTCCTGATGGAAGGAATGATAGGAAAATGAACTAAGTCTCCACAATATGTATGTATGTCCCCAACTTGACACTTGTCATTTTGGGAGCTACTTTGGCCCACTTGTCCCCAACATTGGAACTTAGGATAAAATATTTATCCATACTTTATACTTTTAGAAATATTAATATAATATTCTTTTTTGGCTTAAGCTCCCTAGCTTAGCCCGTTTCCTTAAATTTTAGCCCTCCCTTTTGCAAACTAGCGGAGTTTAGTCCCCCATAGTCTTTTATCATGGTCGGTCTACATGCAATGATGTATTTTATATTAGTTATGAGATATATACAAAAATAGGCTCACTGGCCTTTGACATCTAGGCTCTCTGGCCTAATCAAAACATAATCATCCTAGATTATAATAACTAGTTCACCAACCTATTAAACATGTCATAAACACAAAGGCTCCCTGGCCTCAAGATCACGCACACTTAATTTTCTGTGCATGGTATCCTGGAATGTGAACACTTTATCATTTTACTGCACAGTACATGCGCGCACTATGCCATGAAAGATGCATAGAAAAATGATATCAAACAACTCACCAACTTAAGTACATTTGTATTTAAATTTACAATTGGGTTCAGCCTAGGGATATTACATAAATTGTCTCATACTCATCCTTCTTTTGTTTTGAGTGACAGTACTTGTTATTTTTTTCTTTCCCCCCCTGTGAACAACCTTTTATTTTTTCTAGTGAACCTGTTTCTATCCTCTATTTTTTACATCTCCCCTGTCAAAGTTTCTCCCCTGTCAATGTTTTTCCCCTATCATCATGATTTTTTCTTTTACTGTAGAGAGATTACTCCCAAATTTTTCCTTAGATGTTCAAATGCTTCTTTAGGTAGGGGTTTAGTGAATATGTCTACTATTTTCTCCTTTGAACTAACATACTCCAATATAACCTTTTTGTCACTAACTTGCTCTCTCAAGAAATGATACTTGATGGGTATATATTTGGTCTTTGCATGCATGACTAGATTCTTGGAGATGTTGATGGTTCTTTTATTGTCATGATAGATAAGTATCGACCGATTATATTCAATTTTAATATCCTCCATCGTTTGTATCATCCACAATATTTGAGTGCAACATTCAACATCTGCAATATATTCGGCCTCTGTTGTATATCGTGAAATTGATGATTGTTTTCTACTTGACCATGAGACTAGATATTCTCCTAAGTAAAATTCATTTCCACTAGTATTTTTTTTGTCATCCACACTACGATCCCAATCAACATCTGTGTAGGAAATTAGTTCAAATGATTTATTCTTTGGATACCATAAGCCAAAGTCTGACGTGCCTTTAAGATATCTAAATATTCTCTTGACAACCATCACATGCGATTCCTTGGGAGATGATTAAAATATTACCACCATTTCTACTTCTTGCATGATATCAATTTTGGATGCAATCAAATATAATAGGCTCCCAACCATAGATATGTAGAGAGTTGAATCTACAAAAGGTGACTCATCTTCCTTGATCAGGTTGTAGTTGGTTTTCATTGGAGTGCTAATAGGTGCACTTTAGCCATTCCAAAATTTTTAAGTATATCTTTCAAGTATTTGGAATGAGTAATAAACATTCCTTTGGTTACTGCATGATTTGAAGTCCAAGGAAGAAATTTATCTCTCTAATTATAAACATTTCAAACTCTTTTAACATTTCTTGAGAAATTTTATGACTTGTTTCATCATTGTTATAACCAAATATGATGTCATCCACATAGACCATTGTGACTAACAAACTATCTTTTTCAATTCTAAGATATATATTGTTGTTAGACATGCCTCTTTTGAATCCTTGTTGCAACATGTACTTATCTAGTCTTCCATACCATGCTCTGGGTGCTTGTTTAAGGGAATAGAGTGCCTTCTTCAATATATACACATGTTCTTATTTTTTTGGTTGTTCAAATCCTTTTGGTTTCTCTATGTATACTTCGTCTTTTAGATCTCCATTAAAAAATGCAGACTTTACATCCATTTGATCTAGACTTAATTTTTTTTAAATCATGACTATGTTAGAAATAATCTGATGGCTTCCATTCTTGCAACTAGAGAAAAGGTTTCTTCAAAGTCAATCCCTTATACTTCTGCATACTCTTTGCACACCAGTCTTTTTGTATTTATTATAACTTGACCATCTTCATTAAATTTATTTTTAAAGATCCACTTGGTCCCTACCACATTTTTATTTTTTGGTCTTGGGACAAGTTCCCAGGTCTAGTTTTTCTCTATTTGATCAAGGTCTTCATTCATGGCTTTGATCTAGCCTTCATATTTACTAGCCTATGAAAATGTTTTGGGTTGTATTAAGGATAGTAAGGCTTGTTCTAATTTGTACATTAGTTTTCTTCTTGTTTGAACTCCAACACTTTTATTACGAAGGATTAGACTTTCTAGATGATCTCTTTATACTTTCCTTGATGGTGTTTTTGTAACTTGTCTTGGTGACACTTCTTCTGCATTTTCTTGTGATTATTTTTCATCCTTTTCTTCTTCAAGTTTCGAATCTTCCTCTTGTATAAATATACTTTCTTCATCATCATCATCTCTCATTCTTTCATCAATTTGTGGATCAACTTGAGATTTGATCCCTTTTGTTTTTAGATCATCCACTTTTACATTTGCACTTTCCAAAATATTATGTAGCCTTAGATTATAATATTTGTATGCCTTTTTGGTGGATGAGTACAACCAAGAAATATGCCTTCATGGGTTTTGGAATCAAATTTTCCTAGGTTATCAACATCTCTCTTTATGTAGCATTTTTTTCCAAAAACTTTGAAGTGCTTAACTGATGTTGGCATTCCATACCATAAATCATATGGTGTTTTTTAATGGTTAAATATAAGTTGTCATCTCTTAAGTATGTATACAATTGTATACACTTCTTCTCTCAAATATATATCTGGTAGCTAAACTTCATTTAGCACAGTTTTGGCTGCCTCTTGAACAATTCTATTTTTCCTTTCAAAAACTCCATTTTGTTGAGGAGTCCTTGGAGAATAAAAGTTTTTTTTTATTCCATGAGTTTCACAAAACTCGTTGAATTTATGGGAAGTAAATTCCCCTCCATTATCTGACCTGAGACATTTGATTTTTAGAGTAGTCTCATTTTCCACCAGTGCTTTGAAAGATTTAAACATTTCAAAAGCTTATGATTTCCCTTTAATAAAGCACACCCAAGTAGTTATATTATAGTTTGTTGATATTATGGTATCCACGAGAGGTATTAAACTCCATGTGTAACCTATAACTAGCATAGAATATTTCGAAAGAAAGCAAAACCCTAAACAAATGTGTAGAAACCCTAGAAGACAAGTCGACTGAGTAAAATAATTAATATTAAAATATTGTCTTCTAGAAGGACAAGTCGGCCCAGATAAGTGAAAATAACCACTATAAATAGGAGGAACTTGAGATAATTTGTACTCACTCACCTCACTCACTCTCTCAAGTATAGTGCAAGTTTGGAGCTACAACTTCAAGAATGGAAGGTGGATCTTCTCAGGTGATTCTTGGTCTCTTATCTCTAGCACTATCTAGCCTAATATATGTGCCCTACCTTATAACATATATTGGTGGTATTCTTGGTGACATTCTTGATGATATTATGATATTCTTGGTGGTATTATTGGTAAGTGCAACCACAATTGCTGCAATTGAGTATTTTTCTTGTTCTGTGGTTTTGGGACTTTATGTCTGGTGCACTATCTTTGGAGAAAGATGCACTCTATTAGTTATCTATTGGTTCTAGTGCTGCTTCTGGAATCATTATATTTGTCAAAGGTTAAGGTGCTCGGGGGTGGTTGCGTGCCTATGGTTGGGTGATAATGTTGTGATATTCTCTATGGTAAATTGATCACATCAATATTTTAACATGTTATGGTCCCACACTACCTTCAGAACAATATAACCACTAGAAGGTAGAGAAATAGTTCTTTTTCAAGCTTGTTGTAGCACCAGTTGTAGCTGCAACTAGGGTTTCTAATTTTGCAGTTGCAACAAACCCTAATATAATTATTTGGGTACGTTAACTAAAGCATTGGACCTAATTTCAAGATATTCTAGTGTGCCCTAGCCTAGCGCATCCTCTGGTTCCCTCACCCAGTAAAAACACCAAGTTTGAGTTCTTGGTCAAAGTCAAAGTCAAAGGTTTACTAGTCAAATTCAAGGTCAAAGGTTGAATTTTGGTAAAAAATGAGTTTATGTTCAAAGTTGAAATTTCAATTTTTCTAGCTTGTTCTAATCATTGAACCTTTTTTATTCAACTTCTAATATCTTCTTGTCAAGATTGTGTCTAGTTTCAGATTATAAGACAAGCTGAAGGATACTACAAATTTCAAAGGTATGCACTTGTATCTACTTTTCATGTTATATCATCCAACAAAGCATGAGTGTGTTTTGAAGGGAATGTACAAGAGACCTTGTCCAAGCAGTAATATTGGATTCAATACATTTAGAAGGAACAAGAAGTTGAGGCTCCATGTTCCAAGTTTGATTGATCAAATTATTAATTTTCAATTTGCACATATCAAGTTTGATAGTTGCTATAGTACTAGTAAACATTATAGTTGTGACAAAAATATTTGAAATGTTCTATTACTATTAGGTATACTTGGTTGCAGGTAAGTACTATTGATATAGATTCCCATTACACTTGATTACAAAATGAACTAACTTCTCCTCTAGGAGATATTTCTTGTTTTTCTCTTGAGAAGGTCACCTTGGTAACTCTATGATGACTACCATCCTTGTTACCATAGATATGTTCTTATGAAAATGATATTGGAAATAATTTTTCTCTTGTTGTTCTTGTTTCGGGAAGGTCACAGGTGATAGTTCTGAGAAGGAGCTACAATGACAGTTGCAAACATGGAGCAGATGACTCCATCAAGTGGCGAGGCAGGTGATCTCACCAAGTACCAATTCTAAAGGAAGCGTGTAAAGCAAAAGGAGTTTTGGATATCATTCACTTAGATGTGTGTGGACCAATTTCAACCTCCTCACTAAGTGGAAAATAAATATCTTGAGGTTCGATAATGAAGGAAATTACACCTCTAAGGAGCTCGTTGCCTTTGTAAAACAACCAGGAGTAGGAGGGAGATAATTGTCCCACATAATCCTCAACAGAATGGTGTGACAGAAAGAAAGAACTGATCGATTGAAGAATATGTTAATGTAGTGATCAATGATCAGAATATATTCGTGTTTCTATGGGGATACACAACTATGACAACCGCATATGTTCAGAATATAAGTCCTCATCGTATATTGAAGAACATGACTCCAAAGGAAACCTTCTTAAGAAAGAAGCCAAGTGTTGAACACTTGAGGATATTTGGTTGTCTTGTCTATATTCATGTTCCCAAGGGAAAAAGGAAGAAGTTGGAACCTTCAGGAAAGAAGGGCATATTCATTGGATATAATGAGTAATCAAAATCTTACAGAATCTATGTTCCAGAACAATAACAAGTTGAAATAAGTAGAGATGTGACTTTTGATGAAAGTATTGCCTTCTGGAAATAGATATAAGATTCGATGGATTCAAAAAATGAAGAAGAACATGAATATTCCAAGGAAGAAACTATATGTTCTCTAGAACATCCCAATGAAGAACCATAACAACCACTTGAATTTGTGGAACTAGTTATTGTACCTGAGACCAGAAAGAAGTAGAAAGACATAAAGCTCCAAGTGGCACCTTCAGGGAAAGAAAGATGCCCAAAATATTCTCTAGTTATGTGAAACTCATGACAAGTCTTGTGAATGAAAAACCTTCCACATTTGATGAAGAAGTCAAGAATAAAGAATGGAAGGAAGCTATGATGGAAGAATATCAATACATGATGAAACATGATGTATGGGAACTTGTACTTAGACATGAAGGAAAGTCTATAGTAACTTCAAAATGGGTTTACAAGATAAATCATGAAGTAGATGGGAGTATTGATAAATAGAAGGAAAGATTCGGGGCTAGAGGGTTCTCACAGTAGGAGGGATAAGACTATTATGATATGTTTTCTCACGTTTCTAGATACACTTATATTAGAGCCATCGTATCTCTTGCATTATCCATGGGTTGAATTTTACATTAGATGGATGTAAAGAATGCTTTTCTCAATGGAGTAATTGATGAAGAAGTATACATAGAGAAACCTCAAGGTTTTTAGGTACACCCGAGAGAATCCCATGTATGTAGATTAAAGAAGGCCTTGTATGGACTCAAGCAAGCTCCAAGGTCTTGGTATGCACAAATTGACAGTTACTTGATGAGACCTGTATTTTCCAAGAGCTATGCTGATCCAAAACTTTATTACAAGGTTGTGAATGATACACCTACGATCTTAATACTATATGTTGGTGATTGTTTTATGATAGGTGCAAAGCCTCTCATTATTCAATGTAAGAGGGAGCTAGCCTTTGAATTTGATATTAAGGATCTTGGTCTCATGCATTATTATTTGGAGCTAGAAGTATGGCAGAAGCATGGTGAAATATCCCTAGGACAAGGGAAGTATGTTGTAAAGAGCCTTTATAAGTTTGGGATGATGGATTGCAAATCCATAGCAACTCCCATGGTGAAAGATCTAAGCAAGTTGAGAGACTTTGATTCTAATCTAGTAGACGCATCCTTGTACCAGCAATTGTTTTTCTCATTGATGTATTTGGTTAATAACCGACCATACATTCTGTTTTTTGTGAACACATTGAACCATTTCTAAGTGGAACCTAGACATGTGAATTGGATAGCTACAAAGCACATTTTGAGATATCTTCGTAGGACGCTAAACTATCATTTGGGATATGCCTCAAATAATGTTGTATAACTGCATGGATTTACTGATTCAGATTGGGCATGGTGTGCATATGACATAAATAGTACTTATGGTATATGTTTCAGTTTGGGATTTGATATGATATCATGGGCTAGTAGGAAACAAAAGTCCGTTGCACTCAACACTATAGAAGCAAAGTATATTGCAGCTTGTGATGCTTGTACAAAAGTAGTATGGCTTTGTAAGATGATTTATGGACTATTTGATCAAGTGTTGGATACTCTTGTGATATATTGTGATAATCAAAGTTGTGTAAAGCTTTCATAGAATCCCATGTTCCATGAAATTTCAAATCACATTGAGATCAAGTACTATTTTATCAGTGATAAAGTCCAGATGGGAGAAGTGATTCTCCATTACATCTCCACCAATGAGAAGAAAAATGATATTTTGACGAAGCCTCTGTTGGAACAGGGGTAGACCCAGGGTTCAACGCTACAACAATGCACCAACAAAACCCTAACTACCGGCCCTTTTGGAAACACCTGCGAAGCAAATGAAGTCTCACCTGAGGTAGAGGTAGGGGTGGTTGTAAGACTCAGGTGTCTGCCACCTTAACTGGGAAACAGGTCTATGATTACAACACTTAGCATAGATCATTCATCAATATTAAACACTTATTATACTTCGCAGATAGCACAAAGCTTCGTAGAATTCACTTAGATCTAAGGTAATTTAGCACTTAGCAATAGTAAAATAGATCAGATACAGTAAATCAACACTAGGCATCTTGATATATATCAGATCTACTATCCATTCACATATAATGAAGCACAAATCATAAGTAGATCTGTCTAAATATATCAAAGCACTTAGCCAAAGCAAAGGTAAACAAATCAAGTCAAAACATAGAGCATAACACACAGATTTACGTGGTTCACCCCCACCCTGGGGCTATGTCCACCAACTCTTCTTCTTTATTAGCTTCAGTCAATCTGGTTACAACACAGATCTATCAAAATCCTACTCCGCATAGGACAAGAGATCTGTGCGCACCTCGCCAAATCTTCCTTCCTCGCTTAGATCTAGCACATAGCCTCCTTACAATCTGTGCACTCAACACTTACAACACTTGCACTCAGCTCTGGAATTCAATCACATAGATCAATTCTAGCACTAAGCCCTTGGCTAATATTCTCCCTTACTTACATTGCCTAGATATCTATTTATACATTAAAAAAGTGGGCCTAAGCGTGGGTAAACCAATGGGTCGACATCCCTTTCCCATTACATATTTCGAAAAACCCAAAAAGGACCCAAAAAGTGGTATAGCTTCCGCAATCTCCATTTCTCTTTGCGCTTCATCTTCGACAGGCTATCGAAGTCCCAAAAATGGTCAAATATGACCAAGTGTTCCTCAAAAATTGGTCAAAGGCCAACATGCCCCCAACACTCACCTATGACTCGTCTCGAGTCACTCAGGTCTGATCAATTCTGCTTTGAATGCCTCGAGCTTGGCTTGAGCTACTTTGACCTGCTATTGTGCCACAACCTCTTGCTCGATGAACTCCTGGATGAGTGCGTCATATACCGGCCCTTCTAGGCATTGCTATGCTGAATTCATGACCTGCTCCAACTTTGTTCCTTGGCTATCAATCTCTGTAAATAGCTGACATGCCTTATCCTGCACAGGTTGAAGTTGTTGAGTTACTTCCATTACCTTTCTTTGGATCGTATGGATCTGTTTCTAGGCAGTGCATTGCTTGTGAGACTACTTCATTATCTCTATGGGTGATACGGCCTTCAGCTGCACCTGTAGCTTTTCGGCTTCATGCTTCACCTCCTGGAGTTGTGATTCCAATTTATGCAATTCTTGATTCTCGGTTAGGTTCTCGTATATCTGCACGCTTCTGCTACTTAACTGTTTTCATTCCTTAGTGAGTGCTTTAATCCTTTCTACTTTTCTCCGGGCAGTCATTTCTCATTGGTTGTGCACTTCTTGTGGGGTACTTGGTATGGTATGAAGCTCTAATTCCATGAATCTTTTTTGAAGTTGCTGAATAGCTTCAACAAGCTTCATCACTTGGTGTTCTATGAGTTCTTCTGCCTTCTGCTCTAAGCCTGCCATAGAGAAAAATGATTTGTTGACTGCTTCTTCACGCCTGATCTACTTCGCGAGCAACTGCTCTTTTTCTTTTTGGATCTTTGCTCCATCTTCTTCAAATTTCACTTGGAGAGTGTCCTTCTCTTTTTTTGCACCTCGATGTTGTTCGATGATTTCTTGCTATGCTTTCTTTAAGGCATGGATGGTCTACACTCTTTCTTCCTATGCTTTTCGAAGGTGTACTTTGACTGTGTTAGAAATTTTGTGGAGTTGAATTGGTTCATCTCCCTCTTCTATTGTTCCTAGGGGAACAGTGGAGACTGCACGGCTAGACTGAAGTGCCTGCTGCACTCCTTGGAGCTCGATCTCAATTCTGTTGTACATTTTCTCTTTCTTAGCTTCCTTCTTTTCTGCTATCCCTTCTATAGCTTCATTCATAGCTACGATGAGGAAACTGAAGTCACTTGGAGTGAGTGTGGTCTGCATCTTAGTTACGGGTTCTTTTGGTTTCTTCCGGGAGGAAGGTTCCAGAGGTGAACCCTTCCTCTTCTTTATGATTTCTACTTTGTCTTCTGGTCTTTGTTCGACTTCTTCTAAGTCTTTTCCATCACCTCCTTGGTCTAGTGTAGTGGAATCCGTTCTCACAGATAGGCTGTCTATATCCTGGACTTTCTCGACCTTCTTCGTCTTCTTTGTTTTCTTTGTCTTACTGGGCCCAGGTGTATCCTGTACAAATTATGGGCTGTCGATGTCGAAAATTTCTGTGGGGTCTGCTGAAATAAGGAGGTTCGCTGACCATTCCTTGGTGATCTCCTCCAGGTCTTCTTCTGTCAGCTTATAATAAGACTGAACCTATTCCTTCTTCTCATCAGCGCATGCTGTAATATATATGAAATGGCGGTCCATGCTGAACTTCATCAAAGGTCGAAACCTATGTAAAGTATTATGGGTCATGCGAGGCTCAGACTAGATGGTGAGCTTCAATTGGGTGTAGTAGGTATGGAAGATGAAATTGGATTTCCATTGCTTGTTCATATCATTCGAGTACCACAATGTACTGAACTTCACAACCAGTGGTTCAAAGGGGTTGATGTCCGGGAAGGTTGCAACTTCCAGTAGCTCCCATGCAATGAAAGCTATAAGTATCAAGAGCCATATAAAATGGAATTCATGCCCCTGATCCTGGGCTTCTTTACAGTCAATCTCTAGTTGATTCACCAGGTACTTTTCCCAGTTCATTTGTTGTCCCTCTGCGCACTTCCTTGTGAGGTCAACTACAAATCCGGATACTTGCATGGGTCGATTCTTGCATACCAACTTCCTTGCGATCAGTTGACAAGCAAGGCACACTGCACCACTTTCAATAGAAGCTACCTTGTAGCCTCATGCACCTTTCTCAACATCGCCATAAGCTTCTTTGATCTTCTGGGAAAGAGCACAATCCACAACCTTTCCAGGGTAGTAATCATGGGGATCAGGGCCCTGCATGCTAAGCCCAATGATCCGATTGATCAGTGCTAGATCACATGTTATGCGACGGTTTAACCATAAGTATCCTCCATGGTATCTCTCTAGCAACAACTTCACACAAGCATTCACCTCCCGGTGTCTACCGAAGTGCGATATCTTCATAACATTGAGTAGAGTGGACTCTGCGAGGTTCATCGTCCATGGCTGAGGGACCATCTTTGAATTCTTTCCCTTGGTTCTGGTTAGGTACTTGTACGGTGCAAGCATGCTATAAACTTTACGATCCCCCAGGTTGAAGTCACTAAACTTCAATTTTGAGATCTTGTCGTGATCTACGTGGACTGCGCATACCCCTTTCGACAGGTACATAGTGACTAGAGTGTACTCAAAGTCTCTAGGAGCACTGTCTTTGTTGATCTCACTGCTCAGAGGTGGTATGTAAGCAGGTAGGATGTATGGAACCAACTTCATGTTGGCCATATTGTCTTTATGTTTGGTTCTTCTTTCTACGTTGGCTCAGGATGTTCCTACTCGAGTAGTCGATGGGGAGGCTTGCACTCCTCTCATCGATGATGCCTGTAAACCTGTAGACAATCCTCTCTCTGACATGACTCTTTTGGCTCTGAGGCTAGCGACTACCTCTCTTACAGATTCTTCATTTGTGCTAAATTCTTCGGACATATACGCTCATGATCAATATATTGGGTTCTCAAAGTAATGTAGGTACTGCCATAGGGTAGAGAGTAAGAGTGGAGTAATCACTGTTCACAATTCATGTAGTCTGCAGACTCAAATTTACAATTAAAAAAAGTGTCTTCCGTGCATGGCGCGATGGAATAAGTAAGTAACTCTGTAACGGATCATTTTCAACAGATATGGGGCTTTGTTAACTCTTGTTTTGTATGTTATGGCACAGTCTAACATTCTGGTGATGAGCCATCAATGTTTTTTGATCCGTTCGGAGTGGTAGTTGAATGGATATATTGGCCTCCAATGACTATATTTCTTTGCCATGGAAAAGTGACCCATGTTGGTGTTCTGATATCTCGACGAAGCTCCAATTTTGCAAAGTTTCTTTCTGAGAGGTTCCCTCTAGAACCCTCTGTAGCATGTCGATCTTAGTTCTCCTTTTACTTAGCTTCCTAGCCTTCTTCTCTGTGAGCTTCGTCTCGATAGTTCTTTTCCCGTTCTGATTCTTATTTCCCTTGGGCATAGTCACTTCGCGTTGCTGAGGTTCTCTCCCAAGACTCAGGGGTAATACTTTGTCTATATCTGATACAGATACTCCAATATTCTGTGAGTCCCCTAATTCTTTTGCATCTTTGACATCTGGGATTCTAGTGTCAAATAAATTTGATTTGTTCTCCTGTTCCTCAATCAACTGCGTGATCCTTCTGGTCATGAAATCTTTTAACTCTTGTCTCTATTGTTCTAAAACCTTTTCTTCTTCCTTCTTCCTGGATTGATCTCTTTCAATCCAAGGTTTTCCAAGTAACATCATAAACGAGGCGCTGTCCTCAATAAATTTGATAATCTCAAAATCTTCCTCTGTCAAAGTTCCATTGACGTTCATAGATATCTGAGTGAGCCTTCCAGATAGGTTTACCAGTTTCCCTCTAAATAACCCTATTCCACTTAGTGAAGGGATCATAGAAGGCCTTCCTATAGACTTCCAAGTTCTCTATGTCATAACATTCACCTGTGTTTCCTCATCCAGAACATAGTTAATGTCGAAGTCTCCTATTCTTACCTCTATGCATTCTTTTTCGTTAAAGACCTATGATAATCTAACAGGTCGGTGGTCATTCAAGGTGTATTTCATCTGTAGTAATATATTTTCTGATTCTCTATGTGGTTTTGCTGTTTATGGATTTGCCTTAGGGTTTTCTTCATTCAGATTCATGCCTTCAATCTTAGCAATCATTCTAGGGCAGTCCAATACTTCGTGGTCCAAGGATTTGCAACAAAGACAACTAGATCTCCCACCAGGGAATTCCTTAGCAAGATGTCCTAGTCTTCTGCAACTGTAACATAGGGTTAATCCTCTCTTTCTCTTAAATGATCCCCAAATTCTTCTGTACTGCTCACCAGGATCATGGTAGCTAGCCTGCAAAAAACTCTTTCTAGGATCCTGCATCCATTTGTTAGTCCAAACATTCTTTCTATGCATAGGTATAACATATCTATCAAATCTGTTCATATCAAACTTTCTTTCATCTATTAATTCCCTAGTTTTCAAGCTAGGACATAGTCTATAAAACTTACCTAGATCCATGCTCTAGAAAAAAAAAATCACTTATCTTACTTCTACAGAGCTCAAATATTTCAGATCTAAAAACTTTTAACTATTGTTACCTTTATTAGAGCGCCGAGCTTACAGATCTTACCTCTTTTCTTCATAAACCTCCACTTTTACTTTTCTTAGAGCACAAAGCATTTAGATCTCGCTTCTTTTCTTCAGATCTGGCCTTCTCTTTTCATATCAAGTAAAAAACTGTGCACTAGGGCACGGATCCACACATAGATCTTCCATAGTTTCATGATGAATATTTGCACAAAGATTCTTCTCCCTTATTTCCCAGCAATCACAGTTTCGTTCTCGACAACAGAACCATTTGTTGGCATAGGAGCAGACCCAGGGTTCAACACTACAAAAATGCACCAAAAAAACCCTAACTATCGGCCCTTTCGACAACACCTGTGAAGCAGATGAAGTCTCACCAGAGGTAGAGGCAGAGGTGGTTGCAAGACTCAGGTGTCTGCAACCTTAGCTGGGACATAGGTCTGCGATTACAACACTTAGCATAGATCATTCATCAATATTCAACCCTTATTATACTTCACAGATAACACATAGATTCATAGCATTCACTTAGATCTAAGGTAATTTAGCACTTAGCAACAGTAAAATAGATTAGATACAGTAAATCATAACTAAGAATCTTCATATATATTAGATCTACTATCCATACACATCTAATGAGGAATAAAGCATAAGTAGATCTATCTAAATATATCAAATCACTTAGCCAAAGTAGAGGTAAACACATCAAGTCAAAGCACAAAGCATAACACACATATTTACGTGGTTCACCCCCACCCTGTGGCTACGTCCACCAACTCTTCCTATTTATTAGCTTCAGTCAATTTGGTTACAACACAGAGCTATCAAAATCCTACTCCGCATAGGACAAGAGATCTGTGCGCACCTCGCCAAATCCTCCTTCCTCGCGTAGATCTAGAACAGAGACTGCTTACAATTTGTGCACTCAACACTTACAACACTTGCACTCAGCTCTGCAAGTCAATCACATAGATCAATTCTAGCACTAATTCCTTGGATAATATTCTCCCTTACTTACATTTCCTAGATATCTATTTATACATTACAAAAGTGGGCCTAAGCATGGGTAAACCCACGGGCCGACATCCCTTTCCCATTACATATTCCCAAAAACCCAAAAAGGACCCAAGAAGGGTGTCTAGCTTTCACAATCTCCACTTCACTTTGTGCTTCATCTTTGACAGGTTGTTGAAGTCCCAAAAATGGTCAAATATGACCAAGTGTTCCTCAAAACTTGGTCAAGGGTCAACAACCTCTATCCAAGATAAAGTTTGCATACTTGAGGGACAATTTGGGACTTGTGGAGATAAATCCTTTGGTTTAAAATGAGGAGATGACTTCCTCGATTGGGAGGGAGTTTTGATATATGGAATCATGGATAATTAGTGTGTTGGTGGATAGACATTATCCAGGTAGAGAATGGTCCATGATGATATATTGTTGGTGGACATACATTCTCCCTGTGGAGGATGGTCCAGGTTGATAGATTGCTAGTGGACATACATTCTCCCTGTGGAGAATGTTCTAGGTTGACAGATTCTTGATGTACCATGGATAGTTATTCTCCTGGGGTATTTCCCGGAAAAGTAAAATGGTCCAGGACAACGATTCTTCTAGGAAATATGTTCGGATTGGAAGAATGATCTGTCTCACTGAGTTCACAATAGTGACCAGAGTGGAGAGATTGGTATAGGACAAACATTTTCCCCTATTTCACAAGAAGTGGCCACAGGGGGGAAAATGGTCCAGGACATTCATTCTTATAGGATGTATGTCCGGATTAGAAGAATGATCCTTGTATCCCATGGTGTGGCTTTCAACACCTGGGAGGACAATCATTATTCTAGGACATATTTTTGTATTAGAAGAATGGTCTTTCTAGCCCATGGCATGACTTTCAGCATCTGGGAATACAATCATTCTTCTAGGATGTATGTATAGATTAGAAGAATGGTCCTTCTATCCCATTGCAGGGCTTTCATCATCAGCTGGGATAGTCATTCTTCCCGTGTCACAGAAAATGACCAGGATAGGAATAATGGTCCATATATCACTCTGTTGAGTGAGTGAATTATGCCAAACACTCTGTTGAGTGTGCTAAGTCTATCACATGACTTATTCAACATCATGCCCGATTACTCATATGGAGTATGGAATCGAGAGATGATGAAAACAATGATATGATTTTATGTCAGGAGACTATTGTACTGCATGGTGATAGCTTGTTGCAGTGGAGACTGTGTGTCTCTGGAAAGTAGTTATGTACTACTATGGTGTATGTGTTCCAATGGTAATGATTTTATGTCACTAGATAGTATATGTGAACTACTAGGAGTGGTCGTGTATGTTAAGCCATAATATTGGATCATTACCCCTTAATTGGGGCATATTGTATTAGTAATGTTATTTTATTTATGTCGTCTTTAGGCCATTAGTTGTAATTATGCCTCCTAGTCTCCTATATATACCAAGGATACATTTTCATTTTGAATCATCTTGTACTTGAACATTTAAGTGGGGTAAAAGGAGATTTCCTCCTCGAAGAGGCTTATTATCTGAAATTATCTCTTTTTCAAGGTGTTGAGTACTTTTTCTGAGGTTTTTCTATGCTATATTGATATTTGGTTCTTAACATATGGTATCAAAGCTCAAGGTCTTGGGGTTTCGTTGCTACATCTGATCCACCTTAGAATTTTTGCTATAACTTGTTTTCTACAACATTTCAGAAGGAACAGCTTGGAGGATATTTAGAAGATGGATCAAGGTACGTTGGGTTCAAAATTCAGCTCCTAAGGCCTTATACTTTTGTAGATACAACCTGTACAAGATAGGGTTATGGAATCATCCTGAACTGAGTCATTGCAGAATTTTTTCTATAAATTTTTTTCTGTAATGTCTCAGACCCTAAACTCTAGAGGATATTTACATAAACTAGTAAGGTATCTATGGTAAAACATTTAGCTTCTGGGTCATATTAAATTTGTAGATACACCTTGTGTAAGATAGGGTATCTGACTAGTCCTATTGACTAGTCTCAAGAAGGTGTTCCAGGTAAAACAATCATAACTTCTTTCTAGAGTATAAAAATTGAGTGGGACTGGTTTCATTGGATCTTGGACAGTCTTTAGTATTTATGGTATGAGTTTCAGAATTTTATATCAATTATTTTGTGC
>ML813491.1:36375-53478 GCA_009831015.1 Picea engelmannii | reverse complement strand
ATCTTCAACAAAATCTTCAACGAGCACAAACTTGCACAGTTGTGAGGTCTTCTTGGAGTAAAGGACATGGTTGCTTAGCAACTGTTTTTTGTTCATTCTCGTGGTTTTTTTTTTATGCATTGTAATTTGAGGGAGGGTTTTTCCATGAGTTTTTCCCTCTTTCCTCATTTATTTCAGTGTATCTTTTGTATTTGGGTACCTAACATGGCCTTGTTTCCGGGACCCATTCTTTATTTTCTTCATAGTGATGTTCAGCGGGGGTGTTGGAGTTACTTCACACACACCTAGGATTTATTTTCCTAAGGTTTTTCCCTATTTATTAGTCATAATTAGTCATTATCCAGTCTCCTATATTTTAGGGGAGAATCTTACACAATAGCCCGTTGGAAAGGTTTATTCGAGGAATACACATGGTTCCTGTGGTGGTCCCTACAATTATTGATGGTGGCTAGCCCTAGAAACATTGTTTAGGGCCTCAAAATGGCCCTGGAAGTTAGGGACCCGAAAACTAGGAAAAAACTGTTGAACTGGAAAACTCCCAAAATGAGCTAGTTGGAATAGGTGGGAGGCCACTGAAATCCATCTCGATCAATTTGAGAATGTCATCAAATTGGAGGAAGAAGTTTAAAGACAAAATTGAGAAGGCCATAAAAGAGTTGTTGGAAATGGGGCATGTTAGGCCTAGTTCTAGTCCCTTCATTTATTTAGTGGTACTAGTAAAAAATAAGGATGGAACAATGAGAATGTGTATAGACTACAAAGCATTGAACAAAAATACCATCAAAAGCTGGTAACCCATACCCAATATCGACAGATTGATAGATGAGCTACACAATGTTGTTTACTTCTCAAAGATTGATCTGTGATTGGGGTACCATTAGATCAGAGTTTGAGAGGAGGAAATCCATAAGAAAAAATTTAGATGTCACTATGGACACTATTAATTTCTAGTCACTCCTTTCATATTGACTGATGCATCAACTACCTTTCAGTTATGCATGAACCATATCTTCAACAAACAGTTGAGGAATGTTTTATTAGTGTTCTTTGATGATCTATTGATCTACATGAGGACTTGGGAGGATCATCTCAGACACATGGATGAAATATTGAGCATCATGGAGGACCATTCATTTTTCACCAAGGAGTCCAAGTGTGAGTTTGGTCTGATAGAAATCCTATTCCTAGGGAATATAATTGGAGTTAAAGGAGTACATGTGAAATAGGAAAATATCTAGGCGATTCTAGATTGGACCACTCGTCACTCACAAACCTATGATGATTCTTCTGGATATGTAGCTATTAAAAATGATTTGTGAAAGGGTTTTCATAACTAGGAGCACCACTAAAAAATCTCACCAAGAAGGGAGAATTTAGGTGGTCGGAGGAGGCATGTAAGAATTTGAAAGAATGAAGAAGATAATGAACACTTCCCCAGTTCTATCACTTTCAAGTTTCTCTCATCCATTTGTATTAGATGTGATGCATCGGGGGAAGGGATAGGAGAAATATTTATGCAAAACCACCACCCCATATATTTCAAGACCAGGAAGTTGAGAGATCCAGAAATGATCTACTCCATCTATGATAAGCAGATGCTGGCCATTATGCATAAATTGGCTAAATTCTGGCAGTATCTGGTGGGAGGATGTTTTGTGGTAAGGACCGACCACAACAACTTGAAGTATTTTTTGGAGAAAAAATACTTGAGCGATAGACAACATAATTGGGTCAGTAAGTTAAAATCCTATGAATTTGATATTGAGTATGTTAAGGGAAATAAGAATGCAGTTTTCTATGCCCTTTCCTGGAGGCCTTCAATTTTTTCCCTTACTGAGGTCTCAACAAATTGGAAGTCTACCCTCTTGGTGGAATACTCCAAGAATACATTTGTTTGTGAGTTGATGGATGGTACCATCCAGGATGATAGGTACCGAGTAGTGTATGACATCATCTACTACAAGGAGAGGATCTATCTTGTCCCTGAGTCCACACTCAAGGATAAGATCTTGAGGGAAATTAATGATGCCCCTCTAGTAGGCCACCCAGGGTACCTAAAGACTTATAGACATGTGAGAGAGAAATTTTCATGTAAGGGTCTCAAGGAGGATATACTACAATATGTGAAGGAGTGCAAGAATTTTCAGTAGAAAAAGTCGGAGATGATGCACCCAACATGTTTACTTCAACCACTACCTACTCCAGAGAGGAAGTGGGAGATAATTTCCATGGAATTCATTACAGGATTTCCAAAGGTACAGGGAAAGGACTGTATCTATGTGGTGGTGGATAGATTGAAAAAATATGCACACTTATTTTCCATTCCTTTAGATTACAACGCATCTTAAGTAGAAGATCTCTTCTTCAGGGAAGTATTCAGACTCCATAGTATTCCGAGGAACATAGTCAGTAACTGGGATAACAAATTTCTCATCGCATTTCAACAATATATATTTAAGTTATGTGGGATGGAGTTGACACCTATTACTGGCTATCATCCACAGACAACCTAACAAAATGAGATAGTGAAAAAATGGGTAGAATGGTACTTGAGGAACTATGTGTCAGGACAACAACAAGCATGGATAAAATGGTTGCATCTCGGGGAGAACTATTACAACACCACTCATCACATGTCCATTGTGATGAGTCTGTTTAGGGAATTGTATAGTGATTCAAACCCCCATTATCTTCTCAGGGATGTTCGACCTCCTCGTCAAGGATATTCAATTCTCGTAGCTGAATCGACTCTCTGAAACCTTAATGGTCTCGTTTGTAATTAAACACAATCCCTTTCAGCCCCTTGGTGCAGGTTTGATGGCACCTACAACCTCTCCCTTCACATTGTTGGACTATCAAGGTTCATGAAATAGCTCCTCTTTCATTAGCCCTCTCCCATATGTGACCTTGGGCTATGTCCTCGCGTAAAACCACGATTACGGGCGCGACCAAGAGTGGTTTGGGATCAACCGACTGTTACACATTATTTTGGTCACCATGGTGATGTTTCTACAGCATGTGTTCAAGTTCCCAAAATAACATTTCTTCATGAGAAACGTGTCTGGATTCCTCTTCTACAAAAACTTGTTTAAAAAGGTCATCGTAGGTCAAGCATAAGATACAATGCGAAAATGCCTGATCGCCTCAGTCTGTCCTGAAACTAGTTTGCGGCATTTCCGCAAGCTTTCCTATAGCTAGGGTGCGACGATGTTAGAAGACTAAGAAAAGGTCGAAGTTCACGAAATTTCTAGAAGGGGATCTTCTAGAATATGAGGTGGCATCCTTATGGTTGGGATCCTACTCACTTCTCTGATTTGGTGGGATCATCCTAATCTCTTTAACCATCTCTCTTTCTCCTATATAATGATGGATTTCTCATGGAAAAGGTTAAGAAAGAAATGATTAAGAGAGAAGGCTAAGATTTATGAAGGTTGAATATGTTGAGATATGTGTGAGGAGTTTTTCTTCAGTTGATGCTTGAGGGATTCATTTCATTCCATCAAGTTATTGTGGATTTTCTTCATGCAATCTTAGAGCAAGTGTGTGTTGGAGCAAAGAGTCGCTGAAAGGGAACCTTGCAAAATCAAGGATGTTTGGTTCTATCTTCCACTTTTACTTAATATAATACATTGGCATGTTTCTTTCCCATAAAATCATTCTCATTTTATTGCATAACTCCTTGATCAGATGCATAAGTTTTCATTGAATATACTATTGTTTCTTTCACTTTGGTCGGTTTGTGTTTCATTGCAGGATCAATATCACAAGAGCATCAGAGTGGAGAAAGGACAACAAAGATACAAGGAAGTGATATTGAAAGGTATGTCACTCACCTCTTGTTTGATAGTAAATCCAATTATTAGAGCTTAGGGAAAGCGCCATGTCCTGTCTCCTTTTGTTCTAGATCTAGGTGGATCTAGGGAGACCAGTTTATGTCCGCATTCACCGATTTATCCAATAACAAAATTGGCGACTTCACTGGGGATACAAACTATTTTTTGTTTTTTGTTGTCCATTTGCCTTTATCCTACCTCCTTTCATTTCAATCCATTCTCTAAGTCTGTGGGTGATCCATCCAGACTCTCTCAATATAAAAGTTCATTTAGACTCTTTGTCCTTTTTCCAATTTTTCTTTGTTTACAGAAATAACCGCATTGTATCCCATATGCAGTCTACGATGTCCCTAGATCGCCACACCCTTCCTATTTAGACCAGTGTGAAATATCAACATCCTGCCCCATAGATAGCATGAAAAAGCCTCATATCGTCACACTGTACCTTACTGTTGGGTTGCGACGTTTCCTGTAGAATTTATTGGATTAGGTATTTTTGTCTTCTGACACCCAGTTTTGTATTTATCACCTAGGAATAACTTTTGGTACCACTATCTGACTATTTTATGAGTTAAATACTTGTTGTTGATTGGTTTTCAAATGTAGAAGGCCTTTCTTCATCATTGTGCAAGTTTTTTGCTTTTTGATTTTTGTCAACAAGGATATAATATCTGGATTCAGCTCTGAGTGCTTGATTGATAAAAGTCTTTGATTTGAGTAAAGTTTTGGATTATTTTATACTTTTTTGGATTTCTTGTTGATTTGAAAGACACTTTCGTTTGCATTTGGCGAAACACTTTCTTGACATCTTCTTTTTTATCTTCATTGAAAGTTTGATTTGGGTATTTTGTTGAGTGTATCTATTTTCTTTGATTACGTTTTTCCTTTATTCATTATACCTCTGATCTGGTTTGGGAAAGGAAGAATTAAAATCATCTATTCTTTTTGTAATCATTCAAAAGAAAATATTTTCTTTCAAAACTGTTAAAGAGAACAAATTCATAGCTTATGACTATTTCGAATTGTATTCATTCAAGAAAAATAAATTGCATTTCGTAGCTTTCGCGCTTCCAAGAAATACCTTCTCCCTACTGTAATTAGAGTTCATTGAACTGAAATATCACATCATTCATCTCTACTTTCATATTATTGGTTCAAGGTCTCATAAAACATTGGTTTCACTTCCATCTCCCTCTTGAGTTAAAAACAACCTCTAAAATACTACGTAATTTTAAAATTTATTAGTGAATTTTATTTTCTAGAAACTCTTTCCACCAACACTACCTAGGCTAGCGCTTTGGAATAGGATGTGAGGCACACTCTCCAAAGCATAAAACACATTGTAGCATCTTGTGTTAGGGAGTGTTCAAATCCACTTGCAACATTTTGTCCTGGGAAGTCCTTCTCACACAAGGGTCAAACCTTAGGTCGCATTAAGGCTGACAGAGTTACTCACCCTGCTTTGTTGGTCTTAGTGTAGAGATTGTGTGTATTATGGGGGTCACTTGAAGGTATACCCAAAATGATGAGTGGAAGCCTGTCGAGTTGATTTTGGGCTAGATACCTTGCCCTTGCGTGTGGATCATATTGTTGACTATTTTCCCAGGCATCACTATTGTTCTTGGTAGCCTTAGTAGCCTATTTCTTTAGGGTCTTACACAAGGTGACTGTGGAGGCACAAGTCTTCATGGTACCTGGAATCGACATTGGCCTGACTCACTCGGGATCCTTGGAGGGTATACCCACGATTATGTGTGGGAGCTTGCACCAGGGTGTTAGTCCATTAAGCAGGTCGTCAACGTAACTTTTCCACCCGCTCTATCCTAGCCCCTTCTTGTATTGACTTCGGGACGTTGGATTTCATCACCAACTAGTGACTTCGAAATAATAAGGTTTGTTTGCTTGGTTTGATTTCTAGATTTTATTAGCGAGTGTTGTTTTTTTTCGTAGTTGGCCATAGATTTTTTCCGTAAAATATTTGGCTCGGCCAACATCGACCCTCCACGTCGTTCGCGTAGGATGCAAGGACTTCCCCCAGAAAATCCAGAGGATTATCTCCCTCTGCCTCCTCATTCACCGGAGGGATATCCTTAGCAGAGAGTGGTCCAGGATAACGTAACCTCACATGTTGAAAGTTCCAACTCTTTAGAATATTTCCGAATTATTTCCTATTATCTAGAGGCTTTCCGACTACCTTCAACTTCGTTACCGTATGTTGGATATGAGAGACGTATTATCCAAATCAAACAATTGAGAGATCCTAGAACGGGAGGTCGCAGAACCATGGGAAGGGAGGGGGGTTGCATCAGAAGGTCAAATATTTCAACACCTTTCATTAGCTTTATAATTCTCTTGAATATGCATAAAATGTGGTTCTTAAGAGTATGCCTGATCCATGTTGTTGGAGTGTGAAAACCATACTGATGATAGTTAGTGAAAATCAATGTGGAGGTATCCATTTTGAGTGGTATTGTTGAATGGTCAAATGCATTTGGTTGTTTCTTATCAGAGTTCATGAAGGAGCCAAGATAATTTGATTTTCCCACATGCAACAATAGTAATTTCCTAGATGATAGAGGAGATATCAAATCCATGTAGCTCCAATTTTTGGAGTGAATGATGCATGTCATGATCAACTATTTGGAAGGTTAGACCAAATTGAGGATAGTTGAATAAGTCTTAGATCATCTTATGATTCATGGAGGGATTGAGGCAATTGATTGACACCGATATTTTGTAAGAAACAATTAGTTTCACGTTCATGGGTGAATTCTTCAAAAATTTGTAAGATTGAATCATGGCTCTATAAGTGCATTTCCTATTTTATGTAGGTAGTCCAAATATGTGACAACACTCCCTTGATGTTGTACCTCCTTCGAGTTATGTCACTCCTTATATTTAAGCCAACACTTGCAACTCTTTAAAATAGTTCATGGGTTTGTGGAAATCTTACAACCACTAATTTTCACCATTGATGTATAAAACAAACATCACTCCAGAGATCAAATAATATGTAGGCTCTACATCCATATTTATTTCAAGGGGATCAAAACCTACATGCTTCTCTTCTTGTTTTATTTACACATGAATCTATGCATGAAAAACTATTTTATCTAATTAAATCTAATTACAGGGAGGTCGATTTTCATATTGTTGTTGATGAAAGGTAATGGAAAGTGGAAAGTAATTCCTCTCACCTATATTAACATTTTGAAATTTTGTAATCCTTTATCAATTTTAAAATTATTCTTGAGCTTATCAAATTTTCAAAAATCTTAGTGTGAAGGAGACAAAAATATATTATCTTTTTGGCATAAGACTTTTAACCATTGGAGGGAAGGTATTTTTTGTAATATAAAATTGTTACATATGGTATTAGTGGACCTTTTCTTTTTCATAAACAATGAAAAATACATGATCCATGGTAACATTGAACTTATCTAAAAGGATGGTGAATATTTCCAACATAACCACTTTGTTAGTTGCAAAGGTTAATGATATCTACATCAATAAGAAATCTCCCCAACATATAAAATATGAGGTTCCTATAATCCAAAAGTGATTGATAGATGGATTATTGAAATGGACACTTGGTTTGAATAGAATATGATTCCTGATGATGAGAAAGTTTCGTTCACCAAATTGAAGCTCACAAGGCTTGACAAGATTTTGATTGTAGTATGTGCAATGAATCAAAATCCAATCACCACTTGGACGATGATTTTTGAATCCTTAGTCTCTTTTTCTATCCATCCAACAAAAAACATGATATTAACATAAAGTGGACTTACCTATATCAAGGTTTCAATATTCCTATTCAAGAGTGCATCCACTGGTTCAATCGATTGAGAATTCTTCTCAGCATTACTAATATAGTTGATAAGTTTGTCCTTAAATTTAAAAGTGGATTGCAGTAAAATTTGTATCATGAGTTAAGTTACGTGGAGATCACCACCATTGACGTTGCAGACAATCAAGCACAATTGGCCAAATATAATATTTTATATCAATGAAAAATTAAACAACATTCTTCCAAATATACACCTTGAAAGATTTCCCCTCCTAATATAGGGTCATCATATTTTTTTCCACATTCTTCTTCTTCTTCTTCTATTAAGTATTTCTAGTACTGTAAAAGAAAAGGTCATGATAGTTCTAAATGTTTCCAATTAAATAAGAAAAATTTAATTGTACAATATCCAATTGATAAATACAATGATTCTCCTATTGAGGTCTCTAGTGAAGACCTGATCTACGATGAGTTGAAATGTCAACTCAATAAAGTGACCTTGTTGAAACAATATACTCCCCAGATAGCCCAATATAGTCTATTCATGACACATGATCATCTCTCCCATGATTTATCCATTGTTTGTATCCTTGACAATGTCTCACAAGGAAATTTGATTACTAAATCCATTATCAATAAGATGCACTTTCTTGTGAACCCTCATCCTCATCCATTTGTGTCGGGATGGAAGGACCATGGTTCCTCTTCCTAGATCACACACATACATTTTCTCATTTTCTTTGGTCCTAAATTTGTAGACAAAGTCACTTATGATTTAACCAATATGGATTATTGTGTATTATTGTGTTTTATTTCTTAACTGACCTTATCGATATGCTTGGAAATCGTAATATGATGCATTCAAAAATACTTGCCTACTGCATTAAAAAACAAAAAATATCTTATTTTCAATAAAATAGAACTCCAACAATGGAATACTTCTAAAATCATTCCTTAGGTTTTATCTGATATCCCTATCATGTGCATACAATAGTACTAAAGGAGTCTTATACACCTCCTCCTTCATCATTTTATATTCCCACTCATTAGCCTTTGTTTCCTCAAGGCATCACCTTAGTTGGACATTGTACAAACTTCAAAGTTCCTCACTAGTTGTATAGTTCTCTCCTTACTTGGAAGTTCATATTTCATAGCCTCTTTTCATTGGTTTGTATCCCATTTGAAAACAATCATAACCTAAATCTTCCCATTAGTTTCATAATGTTTTATATCACAATTAGTTGAGCATCCATGATATTGTAAATGCATATCATGAACCAACATTGGACATCGAGATTTTGACCAATTATCATGTAGATATTGTTCCATATGTTTAGGTTCCACTTGTTGCAGATCAAGATTTTGACATGATGAATTACCATCATTTTTAGGAATCCTCCACTTCCCACCTTGTTTCTACATGAGGTTAGTTTTAACATTAGGATTGTTGGATTTATCAACACCATATGCAACAACATTTTCCTTCTCTCCTAAATGCATTGGAGGAAAATGCTATTGATGTTGGGAGGAATGATAGGGGTTCTAGTCCTTATCCTTAGCACACATATTTCTCCTTATTTTGGTAGGAGAGTTCTATTGTGGTCTAGAGAGTGATGAATATTTTATATTTCCCATTTTCAAGGAACAATTATGTTAGTTTCCTACTCTCTTGACTAGTGGAGATCCTATATCCAACTTGATATATTATTGTGTTTTGGTTGCTACTTATTATGATTTTTCCTCCTAGTTCATTGAGGTAATTTTATTCATGTAAAGCTACATAATAATTTTTTTGTCTTAATAAAATTCAACCAAATATTTTGTATTCCGCACCTTGTGTGTAGTAACTCTTCTCATGAGTGGGATTTCCCACATCACCTAGAGTGATCTATAGTAAGAATATTGCTTGAGAAATGAGAGAAATGGGTTGGATCAAGTGTATTAGATCATTTAGATTGAATTCCTTCACCCTAGTGGACTCAAAATGGAACATGGAGGTGGCATGGTTAGGTGGGAAGTTGCTCATATGCAACTAGTTGCATGGACCATTTTTGGATAAAGATAAGTGTTTTATCTCTATTGATGAATTTTTAATAGAATGTATTTTGGTATAATAAATTTCCATGGATTATGGATTTTGTATGTGGTTATGTTTACTTCTAAACAATGACACTTGATTATGATTAAAGATGTTAATATATGCTTATTGATTTTTTTCATTTTAAATATATATGTTTTTGTTTGCTAGTTTGTCTATGACCTGCAGGACTAGCCCGTGGCTTGAGAAACTGCGACTCAGGGGAATCTAAGTCGTCAAAATCACCTGGGTATCGCACCAGGCCTAACCCACACCAAACCTTAACATGGATGGATATTTTATTCCCATAGGTTTCAAACCGGTGACTTTGAAATGTGCGGGGACAAAAAATATTAGGTTTTAAATATTATTGCACCTTATACATGCATTTAAATGAATTCTAGTCTAACATGGAAAATCACATTTGTGTTATTATGGTGAGATAGGATCTTGAGGATTATTATTTTAATGACTTGGTTATGGCTCCTAGTCCCATGGATGGGGATTCCATAGTGTTGTATCATAGCCTTATTTCAATCCTAGGCCAATTTGAGTAGTTTTACATGATAGGCTTCATAGTCACGTGCAGTAATTTAATAACCATACCCCCAAGTATAAACCCCAATTTCTAAATGTACATATAATTTATAGGTTAGTGAGCCAATATGTTTGGGCTAGAGTACCTTTCTATATATGTATTTGAGATCGGAGTTCCGGTTTGATTTAGGCCAGGGAGACCATGAGTGTAAAGGCGAATGAGCCTAAAAAATGTAAATTATAATCACACTTAGATATATATTAATAAAATACATCATTATTGCAGACCAATTCAGATGAAAGAGTATGGGGGGATATAACTCCACAAGAGGGAAAAGGGGGCTAGTAATTGAAAGGAAAAGGGGATAAGTCAAGGGGAATTAAGCCAAGGAATAAAATAATATTATTCCTAAGTCCTAATTCTTATGCAATGTTTTTATCCTAAGTTCCTAAGTTAAGGGTACATATTACAAGTGGATGAAAAGGTATTTCTTTGAGTGCCAAGTGTTAATATGGAAAAATGAATTTATTATGTTGGGAATTAGTGTAATTATCATTTTGGTTCATTCATTCCATCGTTCGTACCTTGATTGGAGAGTGAAAGTGGAAGTTGATTGTTACCCTGTAAATCTTGGGCAGTTTGGGTGGAAGAAGCAGGTTGTCAGGCTCGTGAAGCATTCTCTCTGGGTGAGAGAATTGATGGGAATAAGTTTCCCTTCTTGTAAATATTGTTTTCATTTATGTCAAAGACAGGGAGATACTACGCATATCCAAGATAAATATTGCAAGATGGAGATTTCCAGAAATATTGTTTTTGGATTTTTAATGCTCAATTGGATACCCTTTCTTTGAAGGATTGTTTTCCTTAGATACCTAGATCAAATGGGAGTATATGATATATGATTGAAAATATTATTCTAAGGCCTTTCCAATGGTATATAGAATTCCCTATAACTCCTTAGGAATGAGGATATTTGAATTTTTCTGTCAAAAAACCCAACCAAAAAATTTAGGTTGCCTCAACTAGTCTTTACACGTTAGCCCTGGAAGTGAGGAAAAAAACACTTTAAATACATGATAGATGTGTGCATTTTTAGAGAATATAACCAAGAAATAAAGTATGAGGTGCATATAATGTTGGCATATTTACAAAAAGAAGGTAGAGTATGCTTACAAAAGACAGAGTATGTGTGTTTGTCATTGATGGAAAGATCAACACAACGAGTGTACACTTGTTTTCCAATGATAGTAAGATCAACAATGCAACGATAAAGACATGGAAAGAACATAAGTTTAATCTCAGGAGGAGGACCAATAGTGATCGTTGGATCACCCATCTCGAATTATCGATGGCCGTCAGATTTGAATTTAGACAGGAAGAGCACACAAAAGAGGAGAACAGATCTCAGGCATTAGATCTGAGCACGAGGACTGACCATCGTTATATATAGAAGAATGAGCACGACCTTTAAAGTGAAAGGTGAAGCGGGCTTACAAAGTATCGAAAGAAGGGGGACCGTTCGATCTGAAGGACACATGGTAGCAGATGAGGAGTTTCGCAAATTTGTGAATTGAGAGAATATAGGTGAGCTAACCTCCAACTCCATGAAATGCGAAATCACGATGACAATCCTAGCCGTTGAAGCCAGAGGACACATGGCGAACGATTGGCATTTCGCTGACTTTCTCATTGGAGGAGTCGAAGGAGTGTGGTGTGGGAATTTGTGATACGTGAAGTCACGAAACAATCCTGGCTGTTGAAGCTAGAGGACATGTGGCGTGCGATTGGAATTTCACTAACTTGTGCATTGAAGGAGTCAAAGGAATGTGACACATGAACTCATGATATGCGAAGTCACGATGATATCTGAGCCGTCAAATTGAAGAAAAGGTATGTATCATTGATTTGACAAGTGAAGTGCTTGAAAGTTTATCCCCTAGGCACAACCAGTGGCCACAGGAAAGGAAGGAGCTATCCCTACTAAGCTCCATTTCGGATATCATGACATGGAGAGTCGATATGTCTGACCACAAGATTTCTGAAATGTGAAACCGTGAAATCACTTTCATTTTAGCATTCGGTCACATCTAGTGGGCATATGGGATAAACACAAGACTCTACGGATGTAATCCAATGGTGTTGGTTAATTGGGAATCTGATTGAAGGGATATTGTTCCTCCTCATGGTTAGTTGTGTAGTTACAATTCAGTTAGCAGAACTAAATCATGGTTCTTGGATGTTTGGAGATTCAGTTGTTGAGGTATTTTCCTTGGAGATTTGAGGTGTAACTGAATTGGTGGGAGAGTATAAAGGATATATGCAGTGATTATGCATGGTTGTCTGTTCTTACTAAAAAATGAGTTAAAAATGGAGAAAGGATTATCACAGAATGCATAGTGTGAAATCAAACTGAGAAATAGAAGTTGAACAGAACATAGAAAGAACATATAGAAAGAGACAACAAGTCAATCCAAGTATGAACAAAAAAGAAGAATAGTGAAGCAGAGAATAATTATAGAACATAGAAGAATCAGTAAGAATTGATATATCTGTATTGTTGTTTATTCAACCAAAACTTATAATCATGGAGGTAGGGTGGTTCTAGGGAGGACTGTGGTCCTCTGATATTCAAGTTGGTGCTTGAATACTGGAATTTGTATCTTTCATCTAGTTGTGGCTAGAAAACAAGGTGGCAGGATGATGCTAGGGAAAACACAGAGTTTTATGTATGCAAGCTGGTGCTTGTATAAGTCTAGTTGGTGCTGGAACACACATGGAGTTGATGCTTCCTTCTAGTGGGTGCTAGAGAAATAAGAGGGTTGGTTCTCTCAGCAAGTTGGAGCTTGTAAAACAAAGGTAGTAGCCTCACATTGAGTTGGTGCTCAAAGATAGATGATTTACAAAACTTAAAATACTGCCTATCATTCGAAGAAGAAGGAGTTTTCTCCCTTGATGGGTTTCCTCATGAAAATATGTATCTGTGTATATCTTATGTGTGACTGATGTTCATTATTTATGTTGTTCATATCTTGTATAATATTGATGGTCACTTGTAAGAGATTAAAAATTGTTTGAATAAGTCATAAATTGTTTAAGCACAGTAACCACTGATTCAACTCCCCTTCTCAGTTATCTTAGTAATTTCAACAAATGGTGTCAGAGAGGGTTCCTTTTATTTAAAGGTGGATCTGGAAGCTTAAACATGACAAGTCATGAAGGGACTTCAACCAATAAGCCTCCACTATTTTATGGAACAAATTTTGCCTTCTGGAAAGTTAGAATGAGAACTTACATAATGGCCTTAGGTGTTGATGTTTGGGATGTAGTAGAGATTGGATATATAAAGATTTCTTTGATAGCTACTAAATATGATAAGTTAGAATTTAGCTTCAATCCAAAGGCAATGAATGCTATCTTGAATGGACTTGTTGAAGATGAGTTTGTAAAGGTAATGCATCTTGAATCTGCCAAAGCAATGTGGGATAAACTTATTAGCAGTTATGAAGGAAATGAGAAGGTAAAATATGCCAAACTTCAAACATATAGATTGAAATTTGAACAATTAAATATGAATGAAGATGAAACAATTAACAAGTATTTTTTAAGAGTTGAAGAACTTGTGAATTCCATGAAGGGTCTTGGTGAGAAGTTTGAAGAATCAATTTTGGTTCAGAATATTTTAAGATCTATGCTTGATAAATTTAATCCAAAAGTCTCTGCAATAGAAGAACTAAATGATCTTAAAACTTTGTCCATTCATCAACTCCTAGGAACTCTAACTGCATATGAAATGAGAATTATCAAAGATAAATCTATTACTAGATAAACATCTTTTAAAGAAGACAAGAATACTAATTTAGAACTAGATGATATTGAGGCAAAATTTGTGAGAAGGTTAAAGAAAGAATCAGGCAAATACCAAGGCAAGGTTCCCTTCAAATGCTTTAACTGTGGTAAAATAGGTCATTTTGCATCCAAGTGTCTTCACAAGAAAAATGAACAAAAGGACCAGAACTCTGATGATGAAAGGAAATACAAATTTAAGAAATATAGTAAAAATAAAAGTTTGTGTGCAAACAATGATGACTCCTCAGAAGACATAGATAGTGATTCATCCAGTGAAGACAAAGTGAATGATTTTATGCTTATGGCTATGGGAGATATTGATGATAAAGACACAGGATGTGACATGGATTATGAAGAAGATGTGGTGGATATGGAAGGTGAATTAATCAGTGCTTTGGAAGAAATTGACAGACTCAAATGTAAGAAGAGAAAACAAAAATAGTTGTTGATGCAGTTTAAAATGAATGGTAAAAAACCTGATGAAGACTTTTCCCTACTAAAAGTGGAGTTAGAAGAAGCAAGGAAAATAGAGGAAATTTTGAAGCAACAGTTATCAGAGAAGAAAGTGAGGTGTGAATCCTTAGAAGAAGAGATAGTAAAAACCAGAAAAGAGATGGAGAAGTTTAAGGCATTGTATCACCAAAATCTGTCAAGTATTAAAGCCTCAGAAGGATTAACTTCCATTCTAAATCAAAAAAGGAATCCAAAGTTGAAAACTGGCTTGGGTTATGAAGAAGGATCAAGTAGTGATCAACCAAGTAACACACAATCTATCAAGTTTGTCAAATCTACAATCATTGACAACAATCACTCTGCAGAAACAGAGAAAGATAATCAGTTGCCAAGAAGGAATGAAAAGAAACCAGAACTAAATATGTAGATCAAATAAATAACACAAACACATCCTCTAGTCAAAGAAATCATCAGCATGGAATAGATTGACTCATTCAAAGAAGACAACCATTTTCCAGGTACAAAGGATTTTTCTATGGATATTGTTTTTTCTGTTCTAACTTTGGTCACAAAGCTGTAAAATGTTCTTTAATATTTTGATATGAGAAATCAAGATACTCAAGGATTAATTATCAGCCACAACAAAGATTGAGACAACCAAGTAATAAACAACCATAGACTACAAATCATGTGATGGCTGGGAAAAAGACACAGGTTAAGCATAAAAATAGTTATGAGCATAAAAATCATTATGATCTGTTATTCAGTGAACCAAAATGTTACACCTGCCATAATTATGGACATAAAATTGCAGACTGTCGCTTAAGGAACTATAAACCAAATTTGAATCCTGCTGCTGAAAATTTCACGGTTTGGAAGAAGAAAGAAGATGACCAGTGTGTATTAGTTTTATCAGCCCAAAGAAAAAAGAATCCCTGGTATATTGATAGTGGATGTTCCAAACATATGACTAGAGACAAAAGTAAGTTTCTAACTCTAAGTGAAAGAAAATAAGGGAATGTATGTAACGCCCCATATTTTGACCTTAGGTAGTTAGAACTATGATTTTTTCTCATCTTAGTAATTCATTGCTTAAAACCTATTTGGACTCAACAATATTGATATAGACATGTGACAAGTGTACATCTGGACCTATTTATGTGTTGCATATTATTATTGTCATTGTTATATGCTCATGATGATGATAACTCTTTGATTTGTTTAAACATGTAAATTAAGAAGTGGAATTTGGATACATGTATATAGATTCAAAGTTATGTTGTGAATGCATAATAGATGCAACACGTGATAAAAATAAACATAGATTTCTTAATTGAACGACAATACAAATATGGATTCTTATATGAAATTATGATGTGTATATATAGATATGAGTTATTGATGAACTAACCTACAGGTTTATGAGCTATGTGATAGCCAAATAACTACAATGATGAGGTAACATGGATGTCATAGACATCAAGACAATAGTATATGTTATATGTTATAAATTTATGAATCCAAATATTGCTATGATTTGTGGTATATGTGGTTTTGACAAGACACATAACTTTCCTAGAGTGGTTGTTTGATGACGTGACTCTAAGAATAGTAGTTGCACAGTATGGATCGATGTAGGGTGTTGACCCTATTTCTATGAGGAGGGGTGGAGGTATTTCCCACTGTTTATCCTCCGAAACCTAGATTCGTGGGAGGGCTGTGTGAAGTCACACTCCCCTAGACGTGTGATGGCGATTGCTAGTTGCCTGTTGGGGAAGCTTGGTCGAGATGTATGACACTTTCGCTTACGAGTTCTATTTGGAGTTAGGTCAATATAGTTGATTCTCCAGCTTAGTCCAACAGAGGAAAGGATAGGATGGAAGATGGAAGTAGGTTAGGAAGGAAGGATGCTTCGATGTAAGTTGAGAATACTGATTGGGGATTAGAGATGCCACTATTGTTTACTCACTTGGTTCCTACCATGTTTAAAACCCTCTTTGAGTTCCTAATGATATTTTAAGTGTGACAATGAGTTATTGATGAATTGGTGTAATTTAGTTCGTTAAGATTATTAAATGATGCATTACTTGATCTGTTGTCCTACATGTCTTGATGATCATATAGGAACTATGCACTAGATGCAATGCTTGTTTATCGTTAGTACATGCATGAGATATGTGTCCGCTAGCTACGCACACATACCCTAACCATGTACACTAGTATAAGTAATTAATATATTAATTATTAAAGTAAATTATTAACTATTTAATTGAATGCTTATTGAATATGTAAATTATATTGCATACAAATATCTAGAAGCATTAAATAATTTCTTGACTTTGATAGATGGTGGGTGTGATGAATTAAATGAGCATGATGGAGTGTTATGTACATTTTGGGGAAAATTATCAAATAACATTTATTATCTAGCATGAGAATAAAGACTTTTTATTTATTTTTTATTGTTTAATGCAAGTCATTTATATTTAGTTTTATTTTAATATTTTCCCAAAATATCTAGATAAGGGAGGTTGATGGATAATAATGAGGGTGGTTGAGGAGACTT
>ML813491.1:10186-22537 GCA_009831015.1 Picea engelmannii | reverse complement strand
TCAGAAGTTGGGGGTTATATCTTCTTTCTTCTAATATGTTCACCTTGTCAGGGGGAGTGCTTATTAAATGTCTATTTTATTTCTGGTGAATATATCTCTGGTTCTTCCATTCATAGTTGAACGGGGGAGTATGTGCCTGTTGCATATTTGATACCTTCGAGATGTACTACAACATCTCAGAGGAAGCGTGTTTCTTCTTTGACATTGATGTCAAAGAGGGAGAAAAAGTGTGGTAAGGAAGCCACAGTCAGCTCTTCAGGTTCTTCAAGGGGTTTCCATCAATGCCAAAGGGGGATATTGTTGGTATATTTACAGACAGAAGGTAGAGTATGCTTGTTTGTGATTGATGGAAAGATCAACACGACAAGTGTATACTGGTTTTCCAATGATAGAAAGATCAACAACGCAGTGATAACGGCATGGCAAGAACAAAATTGTAAGCTCAGGAGAAGGAGAAATAGTGATCGTTGGATCACCCATATCAAATTCCTGATGTTCATCAGATCTGAATTTAGACAGGAGGAGCACGCAGAAGAGGATAACAGATCTCAGGCATTAGATCTGAGCATGAGGACCAACAGTCGTTGGATCTAGAAGAACGAGAATGACCATTAAAGTGCAAGGTGAAGCAGGCTTACAAAGTCCCGAAAGAAGGGGGACCGTTCGATCTAAAAGACACATGGTAGCAGATGAGGAGTTTCACAAATTCATGAATCGAGAGAATAGAGGTGAGCTAACCTCCAACTCCACGAAATGAAAAATCGTGATGACAATCCTGGTCGTTGAAGCCAGAGGACACATGGTGAGTGATTGGCATTTTGCTGACTTTCTCATTAGAGGAGTCAAAGGAGTGTGGTGTGGGAATTCGCGATACATGAAGTCACGAAACAATTATGGACGTTGGAGCCAGAGGACACATGGTGTGCAATTGGCATTTCGATGACTTTCACATTGAAGGAGTCAAAGGAATGTGACACAGGGACTCATGATGTGCGAAGTCACGATGAGATATGAGCCGTCAGATTGAAGAAAAGGTCTGGAACATTGATCTCACAAGTGAAGAGCTTGAATGTTTAGCCCTTGGTCATAGCCATTGGTAATTAGAAAGGAAGGAGCTATCCCTGCTAAGATCCATTTCAGAGATGGAGACATGGAGAGTCGATATGTCTCACCACAAGATTTTCTAAATGAGAAACCGCGAAATCACTTTAATTTTAGCATTTGATCACAACCAGTGGGCATATGGGATAAACATGAGACTCTGCGGATGTAATCCAACGGTGATGGTTAATTGGGAATATGATCAAAGGGATACTATTTCTCCTCACAGTTAGATGTGCAGTTACAATTTAGTTAAAATAACTGAATCATGGTTCTTGGATGTTTTGTGATTCAGTTGTTGAGGTGTTTTCCTTGGATATTTGAGGTGTAACTGAATTGGTGGGAGAGTATAAAGGATATATGCAGTCACTGTGCATGGTTGGTTTTTTCACTAAAAAGTGAGTTAAACAAGGAGAAAGTATTATCACATAATTCACAGTGTGAAATCAAACTGAGAAACATAAGTTGAACAGAATGGATAGAAAGAGACAACAAGTCAAGCCAAGTATGAACATAGCGGAAGAATAGTGAAGCAAAGAAGAATTACAGAACAAAGAAGAATCAGTAAGAATTGATATATTTGTATTGTTGTTTATTCAGCCAAAACTTATAATCAAGGAGGTAGGGTGGTGCTAGGGAGGACTGTGGTCCTCTGATATTCAAGTTGGTACTTGAATACTAGAAGTTGTATCTTCCATCTAGTTGTGGCTAGAAAACAAGGTGGCAGGTTGGTGCTAGGGAAAACACAAAGTTTTATGTATGTAAGTTGGTGCTTGTATAAGTCCAGTTGATGCTGGAACACACAGGGAGTTGATGCTTCCTTCTAGTGGGTGCTAGAGAAATAAGAGGGTTGGTTCTCTCAACAAGTTGGAGCTTGTAAAACAGAGGTAGTAGCCTCACATTGATTTGGTGCTCAAAGATAGATGATGTACAAAACTTAAAAGACTGCCTATCATTCGAAGAAGAAGAGAGTTTCTCCCTTTATGGGTTTCCTCGTGAAAATCTGTCTCTGTGTATATCTTATGTGTGATTGATGTTCATTATTTATGTTGTTCATATCTTGTATAATTGATGGTCACTTGTAAGAGATTAAAAATTGTTTGAATAAGTCATAAATTGTTTAAGCACAGTAACAACTAATTCACCCCCCCCCCTCTCAATTGTCTTAGTAATTTCAACACTTCAGATATTTGAGGTGCACTAGAGGAGTTGGGGTGTCTTTTTGGGATTGAAATGTGTGCAAGAGAAGTGTAAGGAGTTTTCTTGGGTTTTTCTTGTTCTTAAGGTGTGCTATGAAGGAATGAATGTCTATGATGTTGAAAAGTGCATTGTTTTGAGGTTGTGAAGTTGAAACCTGGGATCATATTCTAGGAATGATTCTATGAGGCAGATTTCTATAGAATGCAAGCAAGATATCAATTCTGAGGTGTGCTAGAGGAGATGGGGTATATTTTTGGGATCTAAAGGTGTGCAAGAGAAGTATAAGGAGTTTTCTTGGGATTTTCTTATTCTTAAGGTGTGCTATGAAGGATTGAAGGTCAATGATGCTTGAAATTGAATTGTTTTTAGGTTGTGATGCTACATTTGGGGATCATAATATGGGAATGATGTTATGAGGCTTGCTATGGAATGAAGGATAAATGTGACTAAGGTTTGAAGCTATTTCTAAAGTATGAAGAATGTAGGTGAAGTCATAAGTAATCTATGTATGAAGATATTTTGTTGGTGTGTATACAGGTCTTACTAATGTGGTTCTCACCTGAGGAGTTTGGTGTCTCCTATAGGTTGGTTCCTATACAATATCTTGTTGAGTTGGTGCTCATGTGAGGGGATTGGTGTCTCTAGTAGGTTGGTTCCTATAGATGTTGTAATAATAGGTTAGTGCCTGCAGGTGCTGCTGAGTTGGTTCTCAAGTGAGGGTATTTGTGTCTTCATTAGGTTGGTGCTTGCAAATATTCTAACAATAGCTTGGTGCCTACATGAATTTATAAATACATGTTTTATGGTTTTCTCCTGATTGGTTTTCCATATTAAAGTATGTGCATTGTGATTTGAGTTTATATGCAATTATTATTTCTCGGCTAATGAATTTTTAAATAAAGTAAAAGTATCATATACTGATTCACCCCCCCCCTCTCTGTATAAGCATAATTTCAACATCCATCTGTGTTGGGCTAGTGGGTGTTGAAATTCTCTTAGAGTAGCCTTGTATTCCAAGGGAACAAATATTTGTGAATTCATAGCTAGCCTTTTGTTTAAGCCATATAAGGGAAGTGGGATAGCCGAATGAATGTTGAGAAGAGAAGGCATACACTTCCTGGGGTGGGAAATGATGTGGGGAATGAGAAGCTGTGGGGAACTATTATTGGAGTTGGCACCTAGACTTGTCTTTTATTGCATTATTTTTTATACCTTAGTTTAGTTTAGGTAGCCTTTGCCCTGGTGGATTCATATCCTTAGCTTGGGGATGCCCTATTATTGAGAGTGCATGAAAAAAAGAGTCTATGGCTGGGATGAATGTTTGAAGTCTGCAACCAATTGATGTTTTTAATAAAAGATAAGTGTTCTTTTATGTGTAATATTTTGGAAAACTAATGTTTGTGTTTATGTGTAATTATGTTATGATTTATTTGTATATAATTATGCATGGATTATATTTTATAGAACTACATATTCATTGCATATGAAAGGCATGGTAATTATTAAATTTCATCAAAGCTAATTTTCCAGTTTGTTGGTAACGTGAAATGTTACATTTTGGTATCAGAGAATTTTTTTTTGTGGCGTGATCCAACTTGGATTTTGGATATGTTACATTGTGGTATCAGAGTGATGGGTTCAAAACTGATCCTGCATGGGCCAAACAAAAAACACTGAAGTGGAAAAATTACAGAATTAAAGCTCAGAGAATGTTTGCAATTTGGTTGTTAAAATTTCCATTGAAAAGTTTGGGAATTTTCCTGCAATTTTGAGAGACTTGTATTCAAGGGTGAAAATACCTAATTTATGACCTTTGAATGGGTAAATTCAGGCATAGAATTGGATCAATTTCTGAATTTTTGGGTAGACATGGAGAAATTGGGTAAAAATCCCAAATTTTTGAGTGAATTTAGGAGGAATTCATGCCCATAAATGCCAAATAGTTGAGTATGAAGTTAATTGGCGATTTGAAAAATTTGAATTGACTCTAAGAATATTAATTTTAGAACTTCCATGGAAGGAATAAATTTCAAATTTGTGTGTTTTTGAAAAATTGGGAAGTTTTGGAAATTTGGAAAATTTAGGGATTTTCTGTATGGTGATGTCATCATGATTTGTTGTCCACATGGTGGGTGACGAGGCAGTGATGATGTGGAATATCACGGTGGTAGGTCCACGATGGAATGGTGTCAAGTCTAGTGGCATGGAAACGGTGGAGTGGCGGTCAATACCATAAGTGGTATTGGTGGTGTAAAAAGTGGTTTTGTGAAAAAACCAGAATCCCTCGAAATGCATGATGAGATTACATGTGTCACCTCAACAATATAACAATTTTAAAGGATTTGTAAGTGGTTTTGTGAAATACCAGAATCCTCCAAAATGGTTTTGGAGCTGCCATGTGTCAGCTTGATGTTGTAGTAGTATCGAAGGAAAGTACATCAATAAGTTTTTTTCACTTTAACCCCATGATATCAACATGAGCAATCAATATTCCTTTTATCTTGGCCTTTCGATTGGAGAAAAAAACAAGTTGTTAGATTTTATAGCTTGGGAGGTAATCCACATGTTTTGTCTTGTATGCTGAAGTGACCTTACATTTTCACTACTAGGAACTTGACTTTGTAATAGGTGTTTTATAAAGTTGTAATAAAGTCACTCTTTTATTAAAGTGACTTTTTGTAATGTACCTTCTAATATTTTTAAAGTGACTTTATGTCATAAAGTGCACTTATGTCATAAAATGGTTAAAAGTACTTTAGTAATTTAAGTTATTTATTTTGGGGGGAATGAATCATGTCCCTTGATATTGTAAATGAAAGATTAGATCTTGTCCTTTGGATTAGGGATGGGGAAGGTGAAAAGTCACTTTCATATTATATGAGTATGCCTAGGGTAGTGTGCAACACAAGCTTGTGAGAGATTTTGAGAGAGTAAGGAATAAATTGTTTGCAACTAGGTTTGTCACAATTTTCAAGAGACATTAGGCACATTTCCCAAGAGATTATTCTGTGTGAGAGGTGTTGGGAATACTTCTGTTGTTGGAGGCCATACTATATGGATCCATATAGTTTGTACATTCTGTACAACAAGGAGGAAAGGGCACTGATTTCGAGGTTTTTGATGGATCGAATTTCAAGCTGTGTTGGAATTTTTGTTTCCGTACAACATACTGTTGACACATTTATTTGTCTATTGTCCAGTGAGAGGGTCGTACAACAATACAGATTTGGCATGATTTTCTAAACATAATTTAAAGGGGGGATGTTGGGTTCCTGTAATTTGTATTTTGCTGCCAATATTGACTAATGTAGCTTGTATTTTCTTCCTAAAGCTGAAATAAAATATCTCTCAGTGGGTTTCCCAAAATTGGGGTTTCCCTTGGCTGATTGCCAAAATTTATGGGCGTGCACATGGATTTGTGACTGTTTTTCATTGTTATTTTCCACTGCAAATGTACTTAGTAATGGGTGTTTCTGATTATGATATAACTATGATGTGGGTTATTTTCATTTTGTGTTAGTGTGCTTGTGTCACTGATTTTCTACATGGTATCAGAGTTGGGCTCTAAGTTACAGTCAACAGTGTTATCTTTTGGAAAGTATTTGAAGAGGGAAAACCTAGTTGGTTGTTTTTCTTTTGGACAGTTGAGAGGATATGGATGCATGCATCAGATATGAAGGTTGGTTGGATGGGATTTCCAACTATTTGCAATGGAAAGTCAGAATGCCAATTGTTCTCAAGGAGAAAAAATTATGGTCGTTTGCAAACACCGTTGTGACAGTACATATAGATCCCATAGATCTAGATGTTCATGAGGTGAAGGAATCCAAGACTCAGAGAATCATATTGAACGGAGTCAGAGACTACCTTATTCTACACTTGGCTGAGAAGAAGACAACCAAAGAGATTTGGGATGCACATAAGAGTTTGTATGAGGTAAAGAATGCAAACCATAAAATGGCTTTCCAGGACAAGATCCATGGAATTAAGATGGATAAGGGAGAGAATGTGGCCACCTATCTCACCGGGGTTTCCCAGGTGAAGGACGAGTTGGAAGTTGTTGGAGAGGTTATTCCTGAATTAGAGTTGGTGTGGATAACCCTCAAAGGACTCACCGAGGAGTGGGAGGTATTCGTGAAGTGCGTGGTGGGGAAAGAGAATCTCCCTTACTGGAGAATATTATGTGACGATTTCACTCAGGAGGATATACAAGAAGGATCTTAGAGCAGTGGACAGAAGGGAGATGGTGCTGAGGAAGAGAATGTTTCTCTTGTGACTAAGAGAAAAGGAAAGAAGAAGGGGAGTTCTGGGAGAGACTTGAGAAAATTCATATGCTTCGTCTGCAACTAGTATAGCTACCTTGCAGTACAGTGTCCAGAGAATAAAAAGAAGAAGAAGGAGAATGGGGGGCAAGTTGCAACAATGACAAAAAAAGTAGAGGACTTTCTAGACATTTGATAAATATTTCTCTTTGGTTACTCTCGTGTCAAGTGTTGGAAGTATTGGATTTGTGGGTGAAAGTAGATGGATCATTGACAGTGGAGCCTCATTTCATATGACAGGAATATGGCATATATTCCTCAATATCACAGAGATAGACATAGGATGGCTAGTTCATAGTGAAGGGGGAATGGCACAAGCAGTACGTGGAGTTGGAAGGGTCAGATTCGAACTTGAGTTTGGAGAACTCCTAGAGTTTGATGGATTTATGTTTGTACCAGGGCTGAGAGTTAACCTTCTCTCAATGTCAGCCTTGGGAGATACTGGATATGCAAAAATTTTCAAGCGTGGACATTTATTTATCTACAGAGAGGGAGTGGACTTGGTAGAGCCAAATTTGATTGGTGATCAAGTTGATAGGTTTTTCATTGTGAGGGGAAAAACTATAGTTGATGAGTCAGATGAGGAGTAGGAGGCTCCTGAGACTGTGGTGGGCCCAAGGATTCAGTCTCAATATCTAAGGGAAGAGAGGGAGTCTTTTCTGATCATCGACATGAGGCTCAATTGGTGTGAGTGGACATAAGCTCAGGGTGGAGTGGATTCTCATAGGAGATTAGGGTTCAGAGTGGTTTCCAGGAGAAGGTCTTCAAGTTCGATTTCAGTGTAGGTGTTGAGGTTGGCTCCAAGTTCAGAGGGGGATCCTATTGTGAACAATGTGATGGAATACAGGACAAGACCAGATGATGGTTATGGTAGTGAGTGCATCCCTCACTAAGAGGGAGTGTTATATTTTATAGCTTGGGAGGTACTCTGCATGTTTTGTCTTGTATGCAGAAGTGACCTTACATTTGCACTATGAGGAACTTGAATTTGTAATAGGTGTTGTATAAAGTCGTAATAAAGTGATTCTTTTATTAAAGTGCTTTTTTTAATGTACCTTCTAATATTTTATTAAAGTGACTTTATGTCATAAAGTGGGTAAAGTACATTAGTAATTTTAGTGATTTATTTTGGAGGGAATGAATCATGTCCCTTGATCTTGTAAAGACAAATATTAGATCTTAGCCTTTGGATTTAGGGATGGGGAAGGTGAAAAGTCACTTTCAGATTATAAGAGTATGCCTAGGGTAGTGTGCAAGACAAGCTTGTGAGACATTTTGAGAGAGTAAGGAAGAAATTATTTGCAGCTAGGTTTGGCACAATTTTCAAGAGACAATGGGCACATTTACCAAGAGATTTTTCTGTGTGAGAGGTGTTGGGAGTATTGTTGTTGTTGGAGGCCATACTATATGGATCTGTACAATTCATACAACAAGGAGAAATTGACATTGATTTTGAGGTTTTTGTTGGCTCAAATTTCAAGGCATGTTGGGGGTTTTCTTTCCTGCAGGAGGACCGTTCTAGACATTTCGTACAACATACTATTGGCACATTTACTTTTCTATTGTTTAGTGAGAGGTTCGTACAACAATATGTATTTGGCATGATTTTCTAGACATAATTTAGAGGGGGACTATTGGGTTCCTGTAATTTTTCTTTTACTACCAATATTGATTGTTCTAACTTGTATTTTCTTCCTGGAGTTGAAATAAAATCTCTCTTCGTGGCTTTCCCAAATTGGGGTTTTCCATGGATGATTGCCAAAATTTATGGGCATGCACATGGATTTGTGACTGTTGTTCATTGTTTTTTCCACTACAAATGTACTTAGTAATGTGTTTTTATGCTTATTATATAGTTGTGATGTGGATTATTTTCATTTAAGATATAAATATGTTTTTCTCTAAGTGTTTGACAAAATCTCTATGTGTTAGTGTGCTTTTTTCACTGATTTTCTACACAAGTTGCACGTGCCCAAGGAAAAAGGGTGCAGGATGGGACATGTCCATCCCTGTGGCCAATGAGGGGGAACCACATGGATATTTGGCAGAAGAGGTGGGACCCATATCCCATCCATGTCAGATAAGGTGCCAAGTGGGAATCTGGCTACAGTGAGGCTATAAATATATTATATATAAAGGTAATATTAGATAAAGAAAAGGAAGAAAAAATAAAGAGTGAAGGCGTAACGTGTCAGAGGTTAGGGGAGCAGGGCCAAGGTGGCGAAGGGGTTAGCATGGAATCACCCTAGGGTTCCATGTGGACCCTAAACCCACATCAACAACTATGCTAGCAAAAAATAGTCAAATTTTGCTGAAAATTATAGTGCTTTGGCAGGTCATGATCTTGCAGGGCATTTTTTAAGACCTAAACAACATTTTTAAGAGTTCTAATTTTCGAGACTGTAAGTGCCAAAGGAACCAAAAATATTATTTGTATATTGAATAAAATATCTTAGTGAGATATTTCCAATGAGATATCCCGAGAGAAAAAGAAAGCTTGTATGAGGAAGTTGTAGCCTAGATAGTGCACGCTATAATTTGATTACCAATTCACTTCTAGAGGGCATAACTCCCTGCTCAGAGGTCAGTTTTGGGAACATGAGCACTCTATGGAAATATAATGGACCATATAATATATATATGGATACAAAATTATAATCTGGGCATCTGGAATTGTGTGGGATGAACGAAAATATTATTGTATCATTTAGTGTTGAAAAGGAAAAATAGTTAAAATTTTAGCAGGTTGTAACTAACAGGATGGACCCTAGATGAAGGTTAAAATTGGAGAAATTGCTCAAAACGTAGACATGAAGAAACCCAACTGAGATTCTATCAAAAACCCAAAGTATTTGGTCTAGCAACACATGAACATGGCTAAAATTCCTAAGTCAAGAGAAAGACAAAGAGGCAAAGTTGTCATTCCCATATTGCTGCAAGATTTGGCTAGAGCATTAGTTTGACAATTTGAGAGTTGTTATGACTTCCTTGTCATCAATATTAGTTGTATGTATTATAAACATTTCCTTGGTTTGCGAAATATTTACCTCTGTAAGTGAGAAAAGTGGGTGTTTGAGATTATCTACACTAGGGTGAAAGGTCCACAAAAGGGTTAAATTGGAAATATTCAATTACCTATAGATTTCTTCTCAATGCTCAGAATTGAGCAAGAAAGTAGTCATTGTAAAGGTATTGGATAGAAGATATATATATATATATATATATATATATATATATATATATATATATAATATAATATTTTGGGTGCATCTGAAGGGAATAATTATGCATAATTTTACAAAATTGTTGCATTATTTTATCTAACAAATCTTATTGCATGCAAATTTTGAAGAGTTAAAGGAATAAATAAAACTTATTAGAATCAATAGAGAGACTGAAGATATGGAGGATGCACATAGTAAATGTTGGGGTTGTGAGGGAGATCACATGCACAAATATTTCCCTCACGGAGAAGAAAGAATGAGAACTATTCACAATGTACAACGAGTTTATACAATTGAAGACATGGGAAAAAGCATGCCAAGGATCTATGCCGCCTTGGACAATAAGAAAGTTGAATTTCAGTGTCATATGATTGAAGTGGAAGATAAGATCAATGATCACCCTATAGCTATTTTAATTGATTCGAGAGCTATTTATAGTTATATAGATTCTAAGTTTGTGGAAATATTTCATTTGCAAATAAGCAAGCATTGGAAATATTGGCTAGTTCAATTAGATAAAGGAGTTAAAAGAAGAATAAATTAGTTAATTAGGTATTTTCCAATGGACATGAATGGATTGAGTATAAAGGCAGATTTGAACATCATAACTTTGGATTCATATGATTTCCTAATTGGTATGGATTGGTTGGAAAAACATCATGTTGTCCTAGATTGGTACAACAAGGCCTTCACTTGTTTGGATGAGGAAGGGAACTTGAGGAAAATTCAGGATATTCCAAGGGTAGTATCTATCAAAGGCATTTCATCCTTGCAACTGAAAAGAAGCTTTAGGAAAGGATTCCAAATTTATGTATCTCATATGGAAGAGGTGGATAAATATAAAGTGCCAAGTATTGAAGTTCATTCAGTCTTAAAATATTATGAGGATGTGTTTAGAGAAATATTGGTATTTCCACCAAAGAGAGATAGAAATTTCTCTATCAATATAATTCCTGGAGCTGTCCCAGTGTCTAAAAATTCTTATAGGATGAGTACACCAAAACTAAAGGAATTACAAATATACTTGGAAAACATTTTGAAGAAGGGGTATATACACCCAAGTGTGTCACCTTGGGGGTTCCCCAATTCTATTTATGAAGAAGAAGGATGGAACCTTGAGGATATGGATTGATTCTAGGCAACTGAATAAGGTGACCATGAAGAATGAGTATCCATTTTCAAGGATAGATGATATTTTTGATCATTTGAAAGATGCAAAGATATTCTTCAAGATTGATCTCAGGTTAGGATATCATCAGGTGAGGATTAAAGAAGAATATATCAACAAGATGACATTTAGAACAATATATGACCATAATGAGTTTGTGATGGTGCCATTTGGGTTATCAAATGCACCAATTATCTTCTTGTGTTTGATGAATGGTATTTTCATAAACTACTTGGATAAGTTTGTCATTTTCTTCTTGGATGAAAATCTACCCTAAGTATGAAGAAGAGCATGAGAAACACTTGATAATGGTGCCACAAGTGTTGATGGATCATCAACTATATGAAAAGTTGATCAAGTGATCATTTTATCAAAGGAAGATACATTATTTGGGCCATATTATTTCAAATGAAGGGATAAAAATAGACCCACAAAAGATATAAGCCATTAGAGGATGGAAAGCACCAAAGAATGTGTTATAACATGAATAAGATTTTCTTGTAAAAATCAAAATTTCAAGTTCCTTTGTGGTTTTGTTCTTTTTCAAATAAAAGTTTTAACTTTAGGAATATCATTTCTTAAACTAAAAATTTCGTTATATTTTGAAAGGGAAGATCAAGCATCAACCATTATACCCGACACTCATCTAGATCGACGACTCTCGCATCTTCAGGGATTCAAAATCTTGAAATGTTTAATCAACACTATAACTCCTATTCAAGGTTTTATTTCAGAACTTCGTGATTCAATAATTCAAGCTCAAATGTATAAAGTTCTTTAAAATCCTAAAGTCGTGAAGCTCCAGAGTTTCAGAGATCTGAATTTCCAGAATATGTTTTAAAGTGTTCAACTGACGTGTCCTATGACACCTGTGACTCTTTACATGTGGAGACACGTGGCTCTCATTTTTGGCACTCTTGGTCATATAATTCACACAATTTGAGGTTACACATGTCACTCATATTTTTATGACACATCATCAGACGTGACATCATCCTATCACATCACTCTGGGAGACCTGCCTATGGAAGATTAAACTATCAACAAAGATAAACAACATCAGAGTTCTAGAACACCAAAGTTATAAAGCATCTAATATTAAAGGGTAAACATGTTTTATTTGGCATAATTAACGTTAAGTAATCACTCTATGAATTCAATGCTCGAAGTAATTGTGAACAATTCAATTACAAAAGTCACGAAGCAATGAAGCTCTGGAGTCCTGGAGTTCCAAAGTTTTTTAAAGTTAAAGGAATCATAAACTGTGGTTAATTAAAACTTGTTGGAAGATTGGTTGTTGTCATTGATGTCAACCCTAGTCATGGGTTTTGGACCG
>ML813490.1:138375-157440 GCA_009831015.1 Picea engelmannii | reverse complement strand
CAACATGTGGGAGAAGACGAAGAGATCATGGGGGAGAGAGAGGGGGGGAAGAGGGACACAAGGAGAGAGGAGAAGAGGGGGAAGAGAGAGAGCTATATGGAGAGAGAGGGGGAGGGAGAGAGTAAGCGAGGGATAGGGAGAGTGAGGTCAAAGATAATAAGAGTAAGATAGAGGGAGGAAGAGAGGGGGGAAAAGAGGGGGAGGGCGGTCAGGGAAGAGAGAGAGAGAGAGAGAGAGTATTTGTATTAATAGGTACGTGTGCGTTTCTTGAGGTGGTTGGCTCGAATTTAGGTTTCAAATGACAAACCTAGTGGTTTGGTATGCAAATACATAAAAATCTCATTTTTTATGAATTCCTCTCCATATCTCTCTTTTTGACGTTATTTTTATATAGGTTATACAATTCAATTATTGACAAAACTACAAACACATATAGAGTTGGCTCTGTAGATTGCAAATATACAATTTTTTTTTTAAATGTTTATTATTTTTAATTTATTTTTGTCTTCGCATATATCAAAATCCAAGGATACATATATCTCTTATTTCTATAATTTTTTGTAGGCTTAACCATTTCTTGAATGAGTTATATGCAACACTAGAAGAGGCCGATCTAAAAAGAAAAAGGAAATTGTTTTGATCATTTTAAGACCCTCTTAGTCTACACTAACAAAAGATCATGTTAAAAATATATAATTAATATGAAAAATTTCCAAAAAATACAGTGCACAAGAAAAACAGATTCTCTACAAATATACAAATTTTTGAAATGAAATTTCTTAGTTAAAGTTTGAATTATAATATTTAATAAATAGATAATACAATAATAACTCATGAGTAAATATGATTATTATATTGAATAATGTTGTTTATAGTTGTTACTTTTTACTCATTGCAAAATAATCATCATTGTACTAGGTCATGTTGTAAAGTTTTAATGCGGCTTTTAAATAAATATCCATCAAAATTGCATGGAAAATATTTTATTAAATCATTAAATTCACTTAAGTAAATTTAATTTTCTAAATTTATAAAATATAATGACAAAAGGTTTAATTTAGCTTATGGCTTTCTTAAAAGGTTTAATTTAGCTTATGGCTTTCTTTAAAGTGCTTTTAAATCATATTTTTAAGCTATATTTGAGTATTGACATGGAAATCTAGAACTTTTAAATAAATGTGTTGTATAGTTTGTGTTTAATTATATACAGCAAGCATTTCTACATCACCCATGACAAATTGGGATCAGCTTAAGTTACGATGGTAAAATGCGTTTTATTTGACGGCTCCATCGGAGAAGCAGTAACGCTTATCATCATAACGTTTTAAAATGCGTTTTATTTGACGGCTACATCGGAGGAGCAGTAACGCGACGGCTCCGTCGGAGGAGCAGTAACGCTTATCATGGCCTTTACCAGCTCGGTAAGGTCTTCGCAGCAATACCTTTATTTCCTCTCTCGTCGACGAATTAATTCCCTTTTCTGCAAACGCGAGCGTTACTCCATACTCTGCCCGGTTTGCAGAGGTAGCCCGCCTGTGGAGCGCAGTGGATATCCTCTGTACATTTGCAGAGTTTGTCCAGCGCGCACCCCACCTTCAGCACCTCCACGGTTTGCCACCCGATACCAAGAAGCCCATCGGTCCATTCGTTAGAGAAGAGGCCATCTGGATCGAGCCTTTTCTTCACGCTCAAAAACTGCTGCAAATCGACAGTACTCTTCTCCGCCAATCCCTGGAACAAGTAACCCCCAGACTTCCCCCAGTGCAGACTCCCACCATGCTTTTCTATCAGCATCTGCTCTATCTCCTAATAAACGTCCATATTCCATGTCGGAACGTAGGCTTGCCGAGACCGATGGTAACTTATCTCAAACGTTACGACGTCCTCGGCAGGGCCCAAATAAGTTGCCGCGGACTTCTTGATCGTTCGCATAATGATTCCTGTCCCATCCAGCACGCAGAGAGACTTGGGATCTAGAGCTCTGATTGTCTTCACGTCCAGGATGGCCTCTCGAGCTCGCGACAGGGGAACTCTGATTTCCAGATCGAATTTCAATTCGCCGCGCGCTCGGCGATCCCACGAACAAATGGACTGGTTCTTCTCTACGATTTGGGTAGGCTTGCAGCCCAACTCGTTGTCATGCTTCTGATGGTAGTGTTCGCATCCACCCGCGGTGACCATCCGGTGGTTGAATCCCACGACGGGATACCCCGTAAAACGAATCCCGCCGTTCAGAAATTGGTTATTAGCACGGTTGTACATGGATGTTTTCGCCAAGTCACACAGTTTGTCTGCATCCTCCGTGGCTTCAATGGCGTCATCTGCATTCCCAAACAATCAATATAAGAATTATAAAGATTTACAAAATTTAATCAAAAGATATAACAACTCTCCATGCGATCTATATTCAATCAATAAATATATACACTGTCTACTCACATTTTGCAGCGCTTTGCTCGACATTGAAGACCGTGGTAGGTTGGCCGGAGGCCCGGTTGAGCCCGTCGCCGGGCATATCCACGGGAGCTCTCTCAATTTTTCCCATTAAAGCCTTCCCATGGGCAACATACCAGTAAATATTTCCAAACTCATGTTTCCTGAGGAAGCTCTCGAGACGATGCTCTAATCCAGCGTCATCCTCCAAGCTCAAGGAAACGGAGCGCTTGAACATGGGCTGCAGAGCGAACGTAATCTTGGAGATGACCCCCAGAGTTCCCAGAGCGAATCTGGCGGCCTTGAGATCTTCATCCTTCTCCGTCAATTCAATGACCTTAGCGTAACCCTCTGACGCAGGCGCAGGAACGACCAAGCGCATGGCCACAACGTATTCATTGATGGCGGAACCCTTACCTACAAGGCCGCTGCCATGGGCACCGGTGCTCACGGACCCGGCTGCCGATACTCCTTCCCAGGTGGTGGAGGTGGGGAATGTCAAGCCCGCCTTAGCGGACTCGTCCAGCAGATCTCGCATAACAACGCCCGCCTCGACCGTGATCGTCTTGGCAGTTCGGTTAACACGTGGGGTGGCTGCGTAGTCTCTGGTGCTGATGATGAGCCCCCCCTCCCCCACGCAGACGAGTCTGGGGTGGCTGTGGGCGAGGCCGCTGACCGAGTTAATCTTCTGCTTTCTCTTTACGGCGCGGGCGACGGCGGCCACTAGCTCTGCCTCTGTGGTGGGAAAGACAGATGCGGCCGCCCTGCAAGGGGCCCGATCTTCCCATAAGCCTTGGTTGTTGAAGATGTCGCAACCTCCCTCTGAGCATACCACTGTGGGAGGGGAAATGCTGCACCCGTCCACGCCTTGTATACTCAAATAAACGACAACCAGGATGAACACCCACAAGAGAATTTCTATGGGAAACGCCATCGCCTCTGTTTACTTTGATTGATTTCGGGAGAGAATATGAGTAATTTACAGCGTAACGAAACAAGAGCGACAATCATGACAATGCGAAGTAGATATGGTCATCCTTCATCACACTAACACTACCACACCACTAGTGTGACAGCGTTGTTGCTTTATTGCATCAAAGTAATGTTACATAACATATTAATACAATCCAGAACTATATTGAGAAACAAACAACAATTTGTTGAGAGAATGTCTCAAAAACAACCCAAAATAAGAGTTAATTAGTTTGAAAGTAATGATACATATTAATATATCAAGCCTTGATTTAAGAGAGATGCATTATCTTTAAAAACTAAGTCAAAATAAGTCAAAATAGAAGCTTATTAATTGGAGAAAATTTCTCATATCATATCTAACTAGATTTAATAATCTCCTAAAATTTAGTAATACAATTTTACTTAGGTAGACACAAATTTTTCTTTACAATGATCAAATTAATAAGTAGTACAAACTTTAATATGATCATACATAAAGATAAGTAGGAGTTATTTATTCCAACACTCCCCTCAAAACTAAAGATGCTCCTTATCAACCAAGTCTCTCTTTTGGTGCAATTAGGGATTTTTTTCATCATGAAATCAAGAGTTTGTAAAAGTTCATATAAAGAAACAATCATCCATTGGAATACATGGTACCTACATGCTCAGCTCAAACACACTAAGAAATCCATTCACTTTGACACACTAAGTAATTCTCATACCACTGGTAGCTCAAACACACTAAGAAATCCATTCACTTTGACACACTAAGTAATTCTCATACCACTGGTATGACAATCAATGAATATTTTGATATTGTCATTCAATGTGACACACACAACAATGGATTTATGCATTGTGCTCCATTTATCAATACTTGACACACATGAGAAAAAAAATTGGAGACCATATTTATGTAGATCCAGGTCTTCTATGACAGAGACAGAAGCTCATCATCTAGAGTAGCACAACTACTTTTCCCAACTCTAATTCTCCATGGAGTAGCACCATATCCTCCATAACTTATTGTCCCAATCATTATTCAATTACATCAATCTCTTATACACAATAAATATCTCATGTATCAAGTAACAAACCGTCATAGCATTGATCCCTATCAACTTTTGGAAGAAAGGTATGCCAATTGTCATAATTAGGTGAAGTTGATATTTTCTCTGCAAAATATTATATAATGGATGCTTCACCATCATGGAATCTTCCCTTGCCTCAATCAAATTGTCGAATTCCTCTTGAACATTGGAAATCCCTCAAATATTTTCTAGCATAACTTGGGCCTTCTCGTGATGACCACTCTTGACCAAGTTTTTGGTCGTGTCTTCAAGGAGCAATGATCCCATCATTATGATGAGTCTTGGAATGGAAGCTAGTTCCAATGATGTAACACCCCAAGGACGTGCCCTAGTTATATTATGAATTGTAATAATGTTTATGAATTGTAATCATGTTTTGTAGGCTGGTGAGCCTAGTGTTGATAAGTTGGTGGGATTATGTGTTTACTAGGTCGGAGAGCCTAAGTGTTAAAGGCCAGGAGCCTATTTTTGTATATGTAATTATGCAGAACATTAATAAAGATTAAACATCCTTGCATGCATACCGACCATGAAGAAAGAGTGATGGGCGACTAAGCTTCCACAAGGTGGGTAACGGAAAAGGGGTTGAAAAGTTGGAAAAAGGGGCTAAGCTTAAGGGTTTAAGTCTTTGAGAATAATAATTTATTATTATTCCAAAGCTGTGTGACAAACATGTTTTTATCCTAAGTGTTGGGAAAGGCATTGTGTGCAAAAAGGGAATGCATGCAGCTCCAGGAAGACAAGTGTCGACCTTAGCGCATGCAGTTAAAAGTTGAAGCATCAACTATGTTGGGGGTTCACTTACCATTTGCCATCCTCTATGAATTGGGTAGAGTCTTTGCGAGTTCCCTCTGTATACCCTCACGCATTTCTGGAAACTAGAACCGTCAAGTCGACCAGTGTATTCCCATGAATCATGTGGCCTCTGTATTCGACCTTTGCAATATTCATGCACGCACCCAAGACCCAAAATCCGTGAACCGTTCTGTGTCTTCTGAGGAACCTGACACCTGAGTAATCGCCTTATTTGTGTCATGTCTTAGAGTGGTTTGTTTCCGCCTGCAGTGCCATGCCCATCCGTTGTTTCTATTGTCATCCATGTGTGAATGAGTGTTGAACCGTTGTTGTCGTCCTCACCTGGCTGGAGCTGAGTCGAGGAGTGTGTTGAAGAAGCGGGTTGTTAGGCCCATGGTAGAAGCGGCAGGTTGTCAGGCCTGTGAGCATCTCTCTCCAGGTGAGAGAGTCTGTTGGGAAGTGGTTTTCTCCTAGAAAGAGTCCAGTACTAGCTACGGAGCTCTGAGAATTCCTAATCCATCATGTTGCCTAGACCCAGAGAGGGAGGTGAAGCAACCGATGGACTCTTCTTGTGAAGGTGTATACTCCTGGGTGGAACAGGCATGTGGGGAATGAGAGTCCATGAGTAGTGGGCGTAAGAAGGCTCCTGGAGAGAATCTTTCTGGTTGCTCTGTCTAGTTTTCCTGTAACCTCAACCTAGTCTAGGATTCCCTTGCCTTGGGTGGAGCTTGGTCCCAGCTTGGGGATGACCCACTACTGAGCGTGATGAGCATCATGGTCTAAGGCTGGGAGGTTTGTGGAAGGTCTGCACGCAGTTGGTGGAGTTACTCCAGTTCCAAAGATAAGTATCATTATGTGTTTAATTTCAATTAAAATGCATGTCTGCGATGCTTGTATGTTTTCATGTATTTCGTTGAATGTATGAATTACTGTTAATTCCATTAATTTTGTATGTTAGCAGTAATCATGTGTTTACTCTGTATTGTTTTGTTAAATATGCATATTAAATATATATGTATGAGAATTTTCCCCGTAGTAGCGTTGCCCGATAGTGGGGTTGATGGTCGGGGACGTTACAATATGGTATCGGAGCATGGTTTCAATGTTGAGCCTACATGGGTCAGATAAGTGGTCTTTGCACCCAAGGTTTCGAGTGGAAATGGTGTTCGGAGGAACCAATTTTGAACCTTAGAATGTTTTTGAGTGCCAAGGGATTACTTGGTCATGTTACGAAGCTCAGGAGGAGTAGCGCTAGAATAAAACTGCAGCTGACGTGGTATTTGACCAAAGAGAGAGAGAGAGAGCTCAACACTTGGGATGTTGGAGCCATAGGATCTGTTCGGAAGGAGAGGAAAAACCTTTACGACTGTCAGATCTGGAGAAAGTGCAGAAAGGGTAACCTAGAAGCACTTTGTACTTCGCGACGTCGGTGAAACTGAATGCAAAGGTAAGAGAAAGGATGAAACCCGAAGCTCTGAAGTCCGAAGGAAATCTACACCGTAGATCATAGGAAAAGAGCATGACCGTTAGATCCGTGTCCAGGAAGGAAAAGGGAAGTCACTTCTGAGCATTTCAAGTGTGGAGTGTGACAAACTCCCAAAGTCCTGAAGGCAGAAGTAGATCACAATCGTCCGTTGCGAAGGACACGCATCAATATATTATGTACTTCGAGTGGAAGTACTTCAGGAGGAGGCAAGTGTTGTGAGTTTGAAACTCCCGAAGCCTGAAGTTCCAAAGTCACTCATAGTCGTTGATCGTGAAGGAGGACATGCGTTGGTGGATCGTGAACTTCGAGAGAAAGCGCTCCGGGGAAAAACGAGCGTAGAGGATTTGAAACTCTCGAAGTTTGAAGCTTTGAAGCCCGAAGAGATGAAGTGGTGAGTCATGATGATATCACCTGGAGGTGATGTGGACACATGGGTTGTGTGCCAAGAGTAAGTGGATTCCGAACCGTGGAAGGTTGAGATGGCATTAGGAACGTGAGGAGTGTCACCCATCTGAATGTGCCACGTATCAGTCGCTAGTATTCCGTCATGTGGCATCTTGTATGAGCAGGGTTAGTGGGGCCCGAGGTTACGTAACGTAGTTAAAGGTCAGAGGACCCATAGTGGCGTTGATCATGATACATCAAGATCAACAGCCAGGAGACATTGCAGGGACCCAAGTTGCATGGAAGCTAATTCTCCAAGGCGGTCCCGCAATCCAAACTGCGGTTTCATTAAGGGGTTACATGTCAGCGTTAGAAGAATTACGAGATGAAAGGCGGGTTGCTCCAAACCACCGTTGCATGCCCCCACAATTGGAAAACGTTAAATGATGTGACGCAATGAAGTGACCAAAGGTGATTGGGAATGTTCAGAGATTAACAATTCAGATGTGCAGATGTGAGATCCTCCGAAGCTCCGAAGTCCCGAAGACCTGAAACTCAGACACCTAAGGTTCCATAGTAAGTGTCATCTGTTGGATGCTGGGTAGACATGGACTGTTGATCCACTCTACTTTGTGAGTTCGATAACTCTTAACTCTGAGAAATTGTTGTTTTGTGCTTTGAAAATCTTATGAAGCCGAAGGCCGAAAGCCCGAGTAAGCACTTATTGATCTAGCGCTTGGTCACAACCCAAGGTCGCATGGGTTGGGGATTGAGAGAAAGGGGCTAGTGCCCGAAAACTTCACAAAGTAGAGCCCTAAAAGAAAATGGAGTTTGAAAGTTTTATTGAATCAGATTTGTTTATGAATGTTGTGGGATTTGTTAAGGAATGATGACCCCGAAAAATTCCAGCTATCTTCACGTTGTGTTTGCAGAAGTTTAACGAGTGCCAGAACCGAATAGAGTTGCCACTGAGTGCAAAGAAATGGAGGAGTCACAGAATGCTTCTAGTTCAGAGAATGAAGCTAAAGGTATGGATGTTCATTTGGGATTTGAAGGGTTGAACTCCAATGGGCATGGAGAAGAGATAGATAAGGAAGGGAATATGATGAAAATCATTGAAAGATTGCAGAAAGATGCCCAAATTCACAGAGCAGATAGCAGAAATCTCATGAAAGATAAGGAACAACAGGGAGAATTCAATTTAAAGTTGATGAAGAGTCTGGAGATAATAGAAAATAATTTGGACAAGGAGAGAGACCCAAGCAAAACAGGGAGTCACCAAACTTCTGAGGGAAGAAGATCAAGAAGTGTTGGTAGACACCATCATCACACCCAAGGTCACTCCAAGAGGAGGGAACTCAATATTTCAAGCCCATCTCCTACCAGAAAGCACAATAGATTTGGAGTGGATGAACTGAAGGGAGAAATGAACAAGATTAAGCCTCCTACGTTTGATGGAGAACATAAGAAGGAGGAAGATGTTGAAACATGGTTGCTTGGCATGAGGAAATATTTCCAACTGAAAAATTATTCCTTTCATGTAGAAGGAAGAATTGTGATGTATCAATTGAAAGGAAAAGCATCCATGTGGTGGGATTAGCTTGTGCAGGTGCAACACATTAAAGAGAAAGATGTCACTTGAAAATAATTCAAAAGGTATTTTGAGAAGAAATACTTGACTAAAAGATACTATCACAGAAAGATGAAAGAGTTCTTTGAACTCAAACTGGGCAACATGACCATTGATGAATACAAACAAAATTTTTTGGAATTACTGAAGTATGTTTCGTTCATCTAAGATGAGACTATCAAGATTCAAAGGTATGTGAGTGGACTACCACCTTCCATTGGTGAAAAGATCCATTATGATGACCCTAATACTATGGAAGAAACTATAAGAAGAGCGAAATGCTTATATGAGCAACAAAGAGAAAATCTTACTTTTCGGAAGGCTTGGGATGACCAGAAAAAGTTTAAGAAAGAGCAGAGGTAGAAGGGAAACAAACCTCCCTTTTTCAGAAATAGTCCTCAAGGACAACTGTAATATACCAGATATAAAATGTATGTAGAACATAAATAAAATGCTAGAAATGGAAGAATAACAACAATATAACCAGAACATTCACCACAATAGCACTGAAATGATATGAGAATAATAACAGAAATAACACTTTGAATCTGAAACCGATGTTCACGAGCCTCTTCAAGGGGGAAACCTCCAGTTGAGCAGAGCTCTATTACAATAATATCCAAGTTAGGGTTCTCATACCCTCAACTCCTATTTATACTAAAAAGAAGCATCTAGAGGAATATCCTTCTAGAAGCATAAGCTTCTATTAGGTCTTCTTACATCCGCCTTATTCTATTTTATTGAAAGGCCTTATTAATATTGACCTTTATTACATTTGAATATATTGGTCTACCTATGTGCGGGTTAGGACCTTAACATGTCTGCCCCCTTAAAAACATCCTTATTCTCAAGGCTTGAGATGAGGAAATTTTTGTAGAATGGTAGATGGTTCCCAAGTGGCATCTGCTGGAGTTGTATCTTTCCACTGGACTAGAACTTCCTTGATGGTTCTCTGATGTAGGCGACGCTCACACTAGTCCAAAACTGTTTTTGTTTGTAGCCAAATGGATCCTTCTTCAGCTAACTCTGGAAGGTTGGTTTGAATTTGGCACTTAGCTCCAATCATCTTCTTTAAACATGAAACATGAAAAACAGGATGTAGCTTCGAATGGCTGGGCAAAGATAACTGATAGGCTACTTGTCCCACATGCTTGAGAACGGTATAAGGACCATAAAATTTAGGCGCTAGCTTCTCACAATGTTTGGCCTTGAGGGAAGTTTGCTTGTAAGGTTGCAGTCGAAGAAACACCTGATCCCCTTCTGCAAATTGACGTTCAGAGCGACCTTGATCGGCTTGTTGCTTCATGTGATTATGTGCCATGACCAAATTCTCTTTGAGAGTACGGAGAATAGCCTCTCGAGCTGTAAGTGTTAGGTCAACCGCCTGGGACCTTCGAGGCTCCCGGTAAGTATGAGAGAACTGAAGGTGGCTTCTGTCCATATACCACTTCAAAAGGAGTCATGCGTGTAGTTGTATGGTATGAAGTGTTGTACCACCATTCAGCTAGGGGTAACCATTGAGCCCACTGATTTTGCTTTTCCAAGGCAAAACACCTCAAATATGTTTCCAAGCGCTTGTTGACAACTTCCGTTTGGCCATCAGTCTGGGGATGATAAGCTGTGTTGAGATGCAATTCGATGCCTTGTATCTTGAATAGTTCTTGCCAAAAATTTCTTGTGAAAGTTGGGTCACGATAAAAAACAATAGAGTGTGGCATGCCATGAAGCTTGAAGACCTGATCCATGAAAATTTGAGCCACCATGGATGTTGTAAACGGGTGTTGAAGGGCGTAGAAATGAGCATACTTGGAAAGGCGATCAACAACCACCATGATGACTGATTTATTTCCCGATTTGGGTAAGCCGGTAATAAAATCCATAGAGATATCCTTCCAAATAACATGTGGAATTAGGAGCGGTTGTAGTGTTCCCGAAGATTTCACTGTTTCTCCCTTGTTGCATTGACACACATCACATTCAGCGACAAAATTACAAATGTTTTGTTTCATACCATCCTAGAAAAATGAACGTTTGACCCTGTCATAGGTTTTGGTGAACCCGGAGTGCCCTACTGTGGGTGTAGCATGAAGCTCAAAAAGTACCATGGATTTAAGCTTTGATTGTTTACTTAAATACAAACGGCCTTTGTATCGAAGTTCATCATGGAGTCAAGAGTACCCTGGGGAAGCTGGAGCATTGGACTGCAATTGTTGGATCAGCTGGGAATGTTTGGGATCTTGTAGCCATTCCTGGTGAATGGCTTGGAGCCAATCTGGTACAATAAATGAAAGAGAAAAAAGGGATCCTTCATCTTCATATTTTCGGGAAAGTGCATCCGCAACCACATTGTATTTGCCTTTCTTGTAAATGATCTCATAATCATATCCAAATAGTTTAGTCACCCATTTTTGTTGTTATGGGGAGGAAATGCGTTGTTCCAGAAAATACTTGAGGCTTTGATGGTCTGTCTTAATTTTGAAACGTTTCCCCAATAGATAAGGGTGCCACAAATCAACGGCATGCAGAATAGCCAACATTTCCTTTTCATAGATGGATTTGCCTAGATTTCTTTCAGATAGTTGCTTGCTAGTAAAGGCCAAAGGTCAACCCTCTTGCATAAGGACAACACCAATTCCTTTCCCCAAGGCATCACATTCCAACACAAAGGTCTTTGTGAAATCGGGAAGGGCGAGGATTGGAGTGGTGCACATGGCCATCTTAAAGGTTTGAAAATCTTGAGCAGTGGCTAGAGTCCAAGTGAAAGAGTTATTTTTTAGGAGAGCAGTGAGAGGTGCTACAATCTTTCCATAATTCTTAACAAACTTGTGATAATACCCTGTTAAGCCCAGAAATCCACGCAAGCTCTTAAGAGTCTTTGGGTGAGGCCAGCCTTGCATAGCTTCAATATTTTTTGGATCCACCCTGACGCCATCCTTGCCAACCAGATGACCCAAGTATTCTACTTTTGAGGTGCCAAAAGAACATTTAGACTGTCTCAGGAAAAGTTGGTGCTGAGAAAGTAGATGGAGAACTCGATCCACATGAGCAAGATGGTATGTCCAGGTTTTTCTATAGATGAGGATATCATCAAAGAAAACTAAGACAAAATGGTGGAGAAAAGGATGGAAGACATGATTCATGAGGCTTTGGAAGGTGGAGGGGGAATAACACAAGCCAAAGGGCATGACCAAAAACTCATAGTGGCCCTCATGAGTTCTAAAGGAAGTCTTGGGAATGTCCACCTCTTTCATACATATCTGGTGGTAGCCCGAACTAAGATCCAGTTTAGTGAAGAATTGGGCGCCACTCAATTCATCCAGGAGGTCATCAATGACAGGAATGGGGAATTTGTCTTCGATGGTAAGTTTGTTGAGGGCACGAAAGTCAGGACACATTCGCCAAGAACCTTATTTCTTCAAGACCATGACCACAGGAGAAGAGTAGGGGCTTGTAATAGGTAGGATAACGCCTGCATTAAGGAGTTCCTGGACCATTTTCTCAATTTCATTTTTTTTGGGAAAAGGGGTGACAATATGGATGGATATTGGGAGGAAGGCTTCCGGGTACAAGGGGAATGGAATGATCATGAACACCATGGGAAGGAGGGAGTCCTTTTGGGGTGGAAAATACCAATGGATGTTTAGAAAGGATGGCTTGGAGGTCTTGCAGGACCGAGGGTGTCTCTGTTGCTTGTATGGCATGGAGTTGGGTGATAACACCAGAATGACCTTTTTTGAGAAGCTTTTCCATGCGATGGGAACTAATGATCTTAGGTGAACCGGTGGTGATGCCTTGGAACTTATATTGGTGGCCCTCTTGGTCAAATTGCATGGTTAAGTCTTTAAAATCCATGAGAATGGGACCCAAAGTCCTTAGCCAGTCTGCACCCAACACAATGTCACAACCTCCCATGTCAATAGCAAACATATGGGATTTCAGGTGGTAGTCACCAATTTGGAGACGCACATTTTCACAACGCCCTCCACATTTCATGGAGCCACCATTGGCAATCATGATTTGGAAATTATTGACAGCATGGATGTAGCAATGAGTTTCTTGGGCAATGCAGTGATGAATAAAATTATGGGTGCTGCCACTATCAACCAGAATGATGACCTTTCGATGCTTGATGTAACCGATTAGCTTGAGGGTTTGGGGAGCGGAGAAGCCAGAGAGAGCATTGAGGGAAATGACCAGTTCTACTTCAGGAGAGTCTGAGGGAGGGTTTATGTCAGTGGATTCAGGTGACTCAGACACAAGGGGAGTTTCTACATCCTCTTCTGAAATATCCTCGGAGATGGCCATAAAAATATTTTGTTCTTTACACTTGTGGCCCGGGAAATATTTGTCATCACAATTATAACAAAGGCCTTTGAGTTGGCGTTCATCCATTTTAGTCCTAGTCAATGTTTGGATCTTTAGTGGAGCAGAGGGAATAGTGGGATTTACTGGTTTAGGGCGAGGGATAAAGGAGGGTTTTCAATTTTAAGAAGATACAACATGTTGTGCTTCTTTAGCTCTTTTAGTAGCCTCCACCCAACTCTGAGGCCGAGCCATGAGGACATGGGCCCGAATCTCATCCTTGAGGCCGCTGATAAAACACTCTCGGAAAAAGGCATCAGACATGCCCTATGTTCTAAAAGCCAGGCACTCAAAGGAAGTTATAAAGTCTTCCACTGTTCCTAATTGCTTCAACTTTGTCAAACGGCCCAAATGGTTGGTGTCAGTGTCAAAGCATTCATAAATCTCTGCCACAAAGTGTGTCCAAGCAATATACCCTTGACGAGAAGCTTTTCTCCATTTCCACCACTGCCAACATTCTTGATCTAGATGGAGAACACCATACCGGAGTTTGGCCAAGTCATTTGTAATGTCGTATAAAGAGAAATAATGTTCCATTTGGGTTACCCAACCAGTGGGGTCCAAGCCATCAAATTTGGTCACATCCACCCGTGGAAGGTGTAGGTCACATTGAAAGTGATGGTTCTGAAAGTTATGGGAATGAGGGGAATGGTCATCGTCAGTATGTGGAGGTGAGGAAGATGAAGGGTTATTTGTAGGGATATGCAGTTTGGTGCAGAGTGCCGAAAAGATTGATTCAAGCTGGGTGGTGAGGTCTTGTTTGATTTCCTCCCTTGAGGACTGCATGGTTTTAATGATGGTGGCAACACTGGCACTGAGTTGTTTCACTTCTTGTTGGGTCTCGATGAGACAAGATTGCAAGGTGTTGAAGCAAGCTTCCAAGTCTTGGCTATGGGTATGGGCCATGAGGATGGGAGAACTGAAAAGGGGCGGGCGGGGTAGAAATTTTTGCCGAAAAATGGTATGGATGAATGTGATAAGGGTGAAGAGATGAATCCAATGGAATAGGTCTCAACTAATGGTGAAAAAATTTCCAGACTAATTTTTTTTTTTTTTTTTACACCTGCAGAGTTAGACTCTGGTCTGAAGAATACTGCAGAGAGGAAATGCCCAAATTCTTAACCAAAAAGAAATGTGTATTTACTTGGCAACCTGAACACAGTTGCGTGGCAATAAATCTTGTCTTTTTTAATTTGTTTATGTTTCTGTCCCCAAGGGTTAGGTATTCAAGGGTTCTACAGACAAGGGTTTTCCCTATGTTATAGCTCTTTGATATGCGTGTGGGGTCCAACAGTAGTACTCGACCCAATATCTTAGGGCACTAAATAAGGAGGATAGAATGTACCCTTAGCCATACTACCCGAATACCCAGGTACTAGAGAGTATCTTCCTGAGTGTTGTTCTCAGTGACACTATAGCAGTTAGGCGGTCGATCGGTTTATCTAAAGAGGGCTTTCAGGTAATCTAGGTGGATCCGTACACAAGTGTTGTCGGATGTGATACCACTCGAAGGGGTACCAATAGGGGTTACAAGGGTGGCCAACAGATGTGCGCTTAAGTACCACTTGTATTTCCTGCATGTATGAATCCCTCAACTGCAAGTTTATGCGTGTAACGACAGATCTTTGTGGCTTAAAGACGTCGGAATACGTCTCTACCCTGGAAAAAAAATTAACCCACACTTTCTGCCAAGGAAAGTGCTCTGATACCATTTGTAATATAGAAGATATAAAATGTATGCATAATAGAAATAAAACGCTAGAAATGGCAGAATAACAACAATATAACCATAACATTCACCACAATAGCATTGAAATGATATGAGAATAATAACAAAAATAACACTTTGAATATGAAAGCAATGTTCACGGGCCTCTTCGAGGGGGAAACCTCCAGTTGAGAAGATCTCTATTACAATAATATCCAAGTTAGGGTTCTCATACCCTCAACTCCTATTTATACTAAAAAGAAACATCTAGAGGAAGATCCTTCTAGAAGCAGAAGCTTCTATTAGGTCTTCTTACATCCGCCTTATTCTATTTTATTGAAAGGCCTTATTAATATTGACCTTTATTACATCTGAATATATTGTTCTACCTATGTGTGGGTTAGGACCCTAACAACAACCATCATTTAGAGAGCCGAGAATGGCTGACGTAGGGGAACAAAGGCCAAGGCAGATGCCCATTCAGTGTTGGGCTGTCAGGGGAACCACAAGTACAGAGATTGTCCTCAAAAAAATGGCAAAGTGAGATTTCTCCATAATGTTAGACAAGCTGAAAGAGTGGAATACATGGGCAGTAGAATACCAAGAATCTACATATCCCTAGACAACAAGTAAGAAGAATATCAGTCGCACATGATTGAAGTGGAAGGTATGATCAACAACCATGCCTTTGCTATTTTAATTGATTCAGGGGCTAGCCATAGTTATATAGATCGTAGAGTGGTGTAAAGTTTGCAATTGTCGAGAAGCAAACATGAAAAGTATTGGTTAGTGCAGTTGGCAATGGGAACCAAAAGGAAAGTCATTGAGTTAGTTAAGTCTTGTCCAGTGGACATGAATGGACTGAGCACAAAGGCTTAATTGAACATTTTTCCTTTAGGTTCTTATGATTTTCTAGTTGGGATGGACTAGTTGGACCAGCACCATGCCATCCTGGACTGTCGTAACAAGGCATTCACTTACCTGGATGAGGAAGGAAATTGGAAAACAGTCCAAGGAATTCCCAGAGTTGTTTCTATTAGATAAATCTCAACAATGCAACTGAAGAAGTGTTATAGCAAAGGTTGTCAATTATTTTCATCCCATGTGGAGGAAGCATCTAAGGATGAAGTCTCAAATATTGGAGATCATGCGATACAAAAGGAGTTTGAAGATGTATTTCAGGAGGTACCTGGACTACCCCCGAAGAGAGATATTGACTTCTCTGTAAACTTGATGCCTGGAGCAGCTCTAGTGTCGAAAGCTCCTTACAGAATGAGTACGCCAGAGCTTAAAGAAATGCAATTGCAGCTTAAAGAGCTTCTGAAGAAGGGGTATATAAGCCCAAGTGTGTCACCTTGGGGATCCCCCGTCCTGTTCATGAAGAAGAAGGATGGGATGTTTAGATTGTGCATCGATTTCAAACAGTTAAACAAAGTGATTGTTAAGAACAAGTATCCTCTGTCGCGGATCGATGATCTCTTTGACCAGTTGAAGGATGCTAAGATATTTTCAAAAACAAATCTTAGATCAGGATATCACTAGGTAAGAGTTAAGGATGAATGCATCATAAATACTACCTTCAGAACAAGGTATGGTCATTATGAATTCACAGTGGTGCCATTTTTGTTGTCAAATGCACCCGCTATTTTTATGTGCCTGATGAATGGTGTATTTAGAGACTATCTGGACAAGTTTGTCATAGTCTTTTTGGATGAAATCCTAGTGTATTCCAAGTCAGAGGAAGAGCATGAAAAACATCTAAGGATGGTGTTGCAAGTGCTAAGAGAGCACCAATTGTATGCCAAGTTGAGAAAATGCTCATTTTATCAAAAACAGATCCATTACTTGGGGCATATCATTTCAAAAGATGGGATAGTTGTAGATCCTGAGAAGATAGAAGCCATCAGAGAATGGTTAGCGCCTAAAAATGTGACAAAAGTCAGATCCTTTATGGGTCTAGATGGTTTTTAAAGAAGGTTCATTGTAGGATTCTCGAGGATATCTCACCCTATCACTTCCTTGCAAAGGAAGGAGAAGATGTTTCAGTGGACAGAATAATGTGAGAAAAGCTTTCAGAGATTGAAGTAGTTGTTAACCAGTTCTCCAATCCTAAAGATTGTAGATCTGAATGAAGACTTTGTAGTGTGTATGGGCACATGCAAAGAAGGACTGGGAGGAGTCCTCAGTCAGAATGGGTTTGTAATTTGTTATGAATCCAGAAAGTTGAAAGAGCACGAAAGGAACTATGAAACTCATGATTTGGAGTTGGCAGTCATCGTTCATGCTTTGAAGAAATGGAGACATTACCTCATGGGAAGGAAATCTGAACTGAGGACAGACCATAATGGTCTAAAGTATTTGTTTGATCAACCAACCTTAAATGCTAGGCAGAGTAGATGGTTGGAATTCCTTTGTGAGTACGACTTTGATATCAAGAATATCAAAGGAAAAGATAACAAAGTGGTTGATGCACTCAGCAGGAGAGTTCATGAATTACATGCTACAACCATTAGCATGTACCGAACTGATATTAAAGGCATAATTTTGAAGGCTGCAAATAAAAATTTGCAGTACCGAGATTTGGTAGAAAATCTACAACAAGGTAAGATGCCACAAAAAGTGAAAAATTATAAATTGGAAACTGACGGAACACTTATGTACAAGAACAAAATTTATGTAGCTAATGTACAGGACTTGAAACTTATGATTTTGAAAGAAATGCATAATTTTCCTTATGCAGGGCACCCTGGATATCAGAAAACTGTGGCAGCAGTCAAAGGCCATTACTTTTGGCCAGGTATGAAGAAAGAGATTGCAGAATACATCACGAGATGTATGGAGTGTCAGAAGGTTAAATTTGAGCACAGACACCCAACAAGGTTTCTATAGCCTTTACCCATTCCTGAGTGGAAGTGGGAAGTGGTGACAATGTATTTCATCACAGGATTTCCCAGAACCGGCAAGCAACATAATTCAATCATGGTGGTGGTGGAAAAGCTTACAAAATTTGCCCATTTTATTCCACTAAAGACTACTCACAAGGAAGCTAACGTTGTTGATATTTTTATGAGGGAGAAGCACGATTTCACGATATTCCCAAGACAATTGTGTTTGACAAGGACCCGAAATTTACCTCAAAATTCTGGAAAGGGTTATTCAAGGGGTTCAGAACAAATATGAACTTTAGCACTACTTATCATCCTAAGTTTGATGGACAGATAGAGAGGGTGAACAGAGTAATAGAATATATGCTAAGGATGTATGTTATGGATAAACCATCTAAATGGGAAGACTACCTACACTTGGTAGAATTCGCCTACACCAATGGGTATCAAGCATCGTTGAACATGAGCCCATTTGAAGCACTTTATGGCAGAAAGTGCAATACTCTAGTAAGCTGGGATAATCCAGTTGATAGAGCAATAGTTGGGCCAGAGTTGCTCAAGGAAATGGAAGAGAAGATGCTAAAAATTAAGCAGAATTTAAAGGTTGCCCAAGACAGGAAAAAAATTTATGCTGATAAAAACAGAACCCGCGGAGAGTTTAAAGTGGGCGATCAAGTTTTCCTAAAAGTGAAATCCAATAGAAGTTCCCTGAGGCTGGGAAACTGTTCGAAGTTGGCAGCCAGATTCTGTGGGCCATTTGAAATCCTAGAAAGGATTGGACCAGTTGCATATATGCTTGCTTTTCTTGCATCCATGATTGTACATAATGTGTTCCATGTTTCATTTCTTAAGAAATATATACTTGATGCTAATCATGTAATCCATTCGAATGTGATTTAGGTGGAGCAAGAAGGTGTCCTGTAAGTGCATCATGTGCACATATTGGACCGGAAAAACAAACAACTTCATAATCGAGCCATAGGGCTTGTAAAGGTCCAGTGGACCTGTTACGGTCCTGAGGACATGACATGGGAGCATGAAGATGCTATGAGGGAAGAATACCTGCATCTTTTTGAAGATTTTGAAAATCTTGCATATGTTGTGTAAAGAGTTGCATTGAGAACAGTGAAAAAACAAGGGGAGGGGATTGTAACACCCCAAGGACATGCCCCAGTTATATTATGAATTGTAATCATGTTTTGTAGGCTAGTGAGTCGAGTGTTGATAAGTTGGTGGGCTTATGTGTTTATTAGGCCGGAGAACCTAAGTGTTAAAGGCCAAGAGTCTGTTTTTGTATATGTAGTTATGCAGAACATTAATAAAGATTAAACATC
>ML813490.1:83020-95719 GCA_009831015.1 Picea engelmannii | reverse complement strand
TCTAGAATACATATCCCATATATTACGCTCAATCCTAGGCTGTAAACACATGACTCTTGCAGCCACCCATTAAATCTATCTTGGGTGAGACTCTGTGGCGCGTTCTGCGTGCTGCGTTGCCTTCTGGTTTACCAAGAGGGCTGATAGTTTTAGAGGCTTTTGTTGGAAACCCGAAAGACATGAACCCTGGGTCAAAAACTCAGATGATAGAGTAGAACCAGTAATTAGTAAACCAACACATACCATACCATACCATTGCCAATGCATACCATACAATTTCCATTTCCATTGCCAATGCCAATGCATACCATGGCATACCATACCATACCATACCATTCCCAATGCATACCATACTATTGTCATTGTCATGGCCAATGCTAATGCATACCATACCATTTCCATTTCCAATGCATACCATACCATACCATACCATAGCCAATGCATACCATAGCATTTTCATTTCCATTTCCAATGCCAATGCATTTGGTACCATACCATACCATTGCCAATACATACCATACAATGGCAAGGAAATGCATACCATTGGAAATGCATAGCAGAGCATACCATACCATACCATAACATTGCCAATGCATAGCATACAAGGCAATGGCAAGGCAATGCATACCATACCAATGCATAACATTGTCATTGCCAATGCATAGCATTTCCATTTCCATTTCCAATGCATACCATACTATAGCATACAATTTCCAATTCATACCATACCATTGCTATTGTCATTTCTAATGCATAGCATACCATAACATACCATTTCCAATGCATACCATACCATTTTCATTTCCATCCTCAATGCCAATGCATACCATACCATACCATTTCCAATGCATACCATACAAGGCAATGCATACCATACCAATGCATACCATTGCCATTTCCAATGCATACCATACCATTGCCAATGCATACGATACCATACCATTGCTTGATGTCTTGAATATTATAGGGTTGTTATGTGTCATCTTGCATTTCAACAAGCATTTGTTATCTAAACCCTAGTTTATGCTTGCATTTTAAGCCCCCTTTCATTTAATGATTACTTTTCTTAAGGGTTGTTATATTTATCCTGTTGTAACTTAGTTTTAATATCATTTATTGGCTTGGAGAGGCATGGAAATGTTATGGCATGACATTGGAAAATTATATTTATTGTTATATAGGTTAAAATGGGAAACTACATGACAAGGCATGGGAAGCTACATGACAATGGCATGGCATGGAATGACTTGGCAAGGCATGGAAATGGCATGGAATGACTTGGAAAGGCATGGAAATGGCATGGAATGGAAATGAAATGGCAATGGAATGGCATGGAAATAATATGCCATGGCATGTATTGGAAAGTCATAGCATTGGCATGGCAAGTCTTTGATATGGAAACGCATGCAAATGGCATGGCATGGATTGGAAAGGCATGAAAATGGCATGAAAATGACATGGCATGGATTGGAAAGGCATGAAAATGGCATGAAAATGGCATGGCATGGAAAGGTTTGACAATGGCGTGGAAATGCCAATGGAATGGCATGGAATGACTTTGCAAGGAATGATAATGGCATGGCATGGCAATGACATGGCATCAACAGGTTTCTAGGATTGGGTTTGGGAGGGTCCTTTGTCTCCTTGTGTGCTCTAACCCAAAAATTGGGTAGGAATGTGCAATAAAATCCCATAGATTGTGAAGGGAAAAGAATAATGGTTTCAAGTCTCCCTGGAGGAATTTTGGTAGCATAACATTACTTTATATAGTGTGTCATGAAATGTGACCTCAAAACCTTTATTTGTAGGTGGAAAATGATACTCGTTCTAAGATCTATTAATAATTGATGGGTTTAACAAAATTTACATATACCCACTACACAATCTAAACAAACATGTGCATTAATGAGTCCTTGACTAGTCTTTTTGGCATTTATGAAGGGTTACACATAAATCAAATGATTTTGTATATGTCATGCATAGAAAGAGGGGAACAATGTGTTTTCCCTATAAAATAACATTGAGTTGAAATTGTTAAGTGATTTACAATTATGTAGAAGATAAATGAGAAAATTTATTTCTATAATAAATTATTGTAATATGCCTTTTTTAAGGTCACAATATTTTCAAGTGACCACTATATGAGTGTGGATTGTCATTGGATTTAGATGGAGATAATTCAATAGGTATTCCATATTGTTGGATGTGAGTTAGAATATGTATATCCACAACATTCATGCAAATAATTCAGAAGAAATGATCTATCAATGTAAAGAGACATGGTTGATTAGCAAGCAATGCTACTTGAGAACCATTAATTGCTTATGGATTTAGGACTTAGAAATATTTTCCACCATAAGCTATTCCTTAATGAGTAATGCAAGTATTTATAATCACTTTAGAAATGAATCAAGGGATTAAAACACATAAGATTCATACACTTTGGAATTCATATATTCATTAATATCAAATGTAGAAATAATGAGAATCGTAAAAAATGTGCCATGACATGTATATATTGTACATTTTTTACAAAATGGAAACTCGTGCCCAATATACAAAGCGATAACAAGTGCCCTAACATAAAAAAACATATATATCGTGGCCTAACTACAAAATGGCAGTAGTTGGTCAATCATTGACCATTTCCACCCTCGCCACCCTCAGGAGCATCCTAGAAATATATCTTTCTTCTCTTGCTTGAGGATGCATCTCAAGAGGTTCTAGGCCTGGGCATGCTTCAATGCTCTGGAGACTATACAAAGAATAAACAATGTTATAAGTTTTTTTCATCAATGAATTAATAGACATACAAATTGATACTTTGTAATTTAACCTAAGACAACTCATCGCATATGAAAATTTCAATCATGAGGGTGTTACCCCCCTCCGCAACCCCAATCTCTCTGGAATGCCACCCTGCATCAATTACAAATATCAAGTCAAGATAATTAAACAAATACGTGTAAAAAAAATCATGAAACACAAAAAATTATCATGAATGCATTATCTCACCGTGAGCATTTTAGGCATCGATAGAGATTCACTGGAAGATGGAGCACTAGGTTGTACAACCTCCTCCAAGACAACCTCTATTGTGGTAGTCTCTGTCGATGGGGCCGAAAGTGGTGGTGGGGGTGGGTAGTAGATAGGTAGGTTGTGATGGACCCTCAAAGGATGTACAAGTGATTCCAACACCCTAGGCCTGGAGAAAGGAAACATAGAAGCCACTCCAAGGTGCCCAGGGGGTGCAATACTACTATACCTAACAAATATATCAGCGGCATGCATACATATGAATAAAATTGAACTATTAGTACCAAATAGTAAAATTAAAAAACAAAAAAACAAATAGTTTGAGAATTGTATGATATTTTACTTCACACATGATATCTGTGACGTTGGTGACTTATCCATCCTAGGTGGACAATCCCCGACATCACCTGGTGCCAAATCCTATAGAAACAATAGAACATATAAAAAATTTGAGGATGTCATAAAATAAAGAAATGACTATGTTGAATCTATCAAATGTGTGTATGGTGCACCAAATGAACATGTTGCCTCTACTGCTACATCAGTGGTGGGGCTAGGCATTGATGCACCCATATGCCTAGAGGGTCTGTTGTTGGGACACAACAAATACAATACAACATACAATCAAATATATATATATATAGATAGATAGATAGATAGATAGATAGATAGATAGATAGATAGATAGATACACATAATAAAAAATAAATATATAGCGATGAAGAACATAGAGAGGATTAAGATACTAACCTCCTCTGTGAAGCTATGTTGTCCACTAGACTCTATAGGCCCATAACATGTCTTCATGCAGCTCGAGCATCTATGAGGTTCACATGGATGACGATTATGTCCATCTGCCCTCTCCTCACTGTACTCTCATGTGCATGTTGACGCTCCAACTCCTCTATCAATGTCACTGGCAGGCACCTCCTATCAAGATAGTGCAACAAAGCTACTATGTTGCACTAGGCTACGAGTCAAAGAGGATATGGCTAGCTATACTTGCTACAAGTTCTCTGCAACAGGAGGATGTTGGGTAGGGGGGTCAGGCCTTCACCTGGGGGGACAAAGACCTAAATCGAGGTCATGCTGAATTATTTCGGTCCCGTGCATACCCTTGACCCACCCCATGGAAGTCACCAATGTCAAAGTAGTTGAGATGCTTACCCATAATAAAATCAACCCATAATTTTCTCAGAAAATATAAGGGAATCTCCCTGTTATTGTAGGGAGGTTTATCAAAAACCATGTACCACCTATCCATATAGTTTTGACGAATATGGGAATGGATGCACCAATCAATGGAGATGTGTTTCTTAGTCAATGGTAGTTCTTGTCCATTTCTAGGATCCCTAAAAATAGACAATATTTGTTGTTTTGAAATGCACAGTTCTTTGACTTGGTTCCTGTCCAAACCAGTGCTATAGTACTCATACATTTGTGCCCTATAATCAGAAATGGAGGTCAATTTCCCTTGGTGTTGGTTTACTCTTTCCCTTCTCGAGTTATCTGATTTATTGACCAAGGGTTCATGTCATTCGGGGTTCCAACAAAGCCTCTAAAACTATCGGCCCTCCTGGTAAACCAGAAGGCACACAACACCCGGAAGGTACTGTGCATTCTCACCCGAGATAGCTTTAAATGGGTGATTTAAAGACTCGGGTGTTTACAGCCTAGGATAGAGTAGGGGATAGGGGTTTCTTGATTAAATCCAGGTACTATGAGTTGTAAGGTAAACTACTTATCCCTTGAAGTCGCATATGTATATTTCATAGTTTAATTCTAGCAGAGTATAAACAGATTCATAACAATGTGCTAACTCATTCATCAAGCTTAACCAGTAATTGCTAAAAGAAAGAAGAGACATGCATACATTCAACATATTACATGAGTATTACCATGGTTCACCCCCTCCTGGGCTACGTCCACAAAGATTTGGCTCTTAGCTCTTTTATTATGGCAATTATGTATTCCTGGTACCACGCGCTTACAATTCTCCACAAAATTGGGTAAGATCTATGTGAGGCAAACTAGATCACACTAGGCTCTACAGCATGTCTAATCCTCAGATCTACCTTCCCTCGTATCTTATTTTCTCAACAGATTACAAAATCGTCTCATACAGCTAAAATAACAACAAAGCCTAACCCTCAACAACAACAATAATAACAAAAACCATCCTCTCTCCCTATATGATACTTTTGTATCTATAATTATACATTCCGGGCTCTTTAGCCTTTTACAGAATATTACCAAAACCCTAACCCTTCTTATGTTAGGTATTTCTCCTATGCGCGTGCTATTCTTCCTCCAACTGCCTCTTTCCTTTATGCACACTTTCTTGCATGTGTGCGTGTTGTTCTTTTGCCAGTTGTTACTTCAGTTTTATGCACGCTTTCTTTCCCCTTCGTCATGGTGCCAACAGGCCCCCAACACTGGCATGTGACTCGTACTGAGTCACCTAATTTCTCTGTGCTTCCTCGATCTCCTTGGTGATCGTCTGAAACTGTTCCTGCAACTCTATTGCTTTTGTCAGTGCCTACACGGTTCTCTCCTTGATGGTGTCAACTGTCTGAGCTGCCACTTCCTCGCTCATCAGTCCGACACATTCTAGCTGAGTCTATGCTATCTTTTTTCTGGCTTCTTCTACCTGTGCAAGTACTTCTGCTACCTGTTCCTGCAACGGTTCTATTTGATCCCGATGCTCCTGTTTCTATGTTTGTGCAGTGATAAGTTATGCCTGTATCTTCTTCAACTCTTGTGTTCCCTTGACCCATTCTGGAATTGGTATGGTCTTCTATCGTTTCTTGCATTATTGGATCATTGCATTGATCCTCTCCTCTCCTTGTCCCATTGTTGGACCTGTGGATCCTCTTCCAGCGTTGTCCAAAGTTGCGCTGCTTTATCCAGCAAGTCGGCTACTGTGCTGACCTATTTTTCTAGCTCCTGCAGTTGCATTGTTGCTTCCTGCTTCCTTTTCTCCTTCACCACTGGTGGAGTTGTCGGTCTAATCTGTATGTAGAGAATCTTCATCTCCTTATGATACTGATCATTTCCTATGCAATATGGTCGATCTTTTCTGCAGCTGGGAGTTCATTTCCTTGCGCAATAGTTGGAATTTTCCCGACAATTTATTTGACCCTATGTTCCAGCTCGTTTCTGCATTCTTTCTCCTCCTGAGTTTCAAATTTGGCCTGTGCACAAACTGTTTCCAGTGCTTCCCGCTTTTTTGTTGCTTGTTGTAGCTTGACTAAGTTTTTTTGTGCTCGCGATTGCATCTCATGGTCAATGCTAACCTGTAGTTTGTATAATGATCTTGATGGCATCTCTGTCAAGACCAATTGGATATGATCCAAATCCTTTAGTGGTGTATGTCCCACAATTTCATCCATTCGCAGCATGCTAGGCTTTATGTAGACCATGGAATGTGTGTGTGGTATCGGAAGAACTGGGTCACGTTCTTCTACCTCCACCCTTTCTGTGGTATGTGTAGTCAATGGATCTATGCCTCTACTGCTACTCGTGATCTAGGCTTCCCAGAATTTCTTAAGGAGATGTCCCATTTCTATCAGTTCCTTCTGCATTTTATCCCTGTGGTGCGCGGCATGATCGAAATCATCTGCGAGGTAGTCTTTGACCATTCTAGGAATCATCTCTCCATCATCCTTCATGATTTTATAGTCCGGTGGTGGTCGTTGTTCCTTCGTTTTCTTGCGCGCACCTACTTCCTGTACCGTTGGTCTCTTAGTTCCCCCAAGTTCCTGTGTGATGGGGTTCGATGCGGTTTCCTGTGCTCCCTCAGCCGGTTTCCATTTTCCATTTGTCGGATGAGTGGTTTATGTCCTCCCCTTATTGGTCCCTGGCTGCTCTGAGCCATCGTCTACGTGAGTCGACTTGGTTTGGCCCGTTCTTTATTTCTTGGGTACTGGGATTTGTGGAGGTTGTGTTTCCGCCTGCGGAGCCCCTCCTTCTGTTGTTTGTCCCGATACTTCTCTGGGTATGGTTGGAATCCTCCATTCATCAGGACATCCGTTGATGATCATGTCAATATCACCCTCAGTGATGCAGTAGTGCATCTGTAGCCACTATTTATTCAGATCCTTCCTTGGTTGTATCCACATGGCTTGTCTCCTAGCCCAGAAATTAGTGATGCCTCCATATCGTGTGACAGCCTCTGGTGTTATTCTCCATGCTCGGATGATGGCTTTCTGTATCTACCGTAGGTAAGCTTTGAATATCTTGCTCCTCCTGGCTGTGGTGTGGTACAAAAGACGGTGTATTCTGGTTCTCTCCATCCCATGAAAGCTATGAGAGTGATCAGCCATGAGTAATGAAATTTCGTACCTGCGTCCTACGCGTCTTTGTAGTCTACTTGGAACAAGTTTGATAGGTATGGCGCCTAGCTCATGGAGGTGCCTTCTATGCACTCAACTGCAACAACAATGACTCATGTCGATACCTCGTCTTTGCGGAATTTTCTTAGCAGTTTGTAGGCTAAGATATTTGTGCCCAATTGCATCGCGACATTGTTGATCTATTTGATTATAATGCCTCTTGTTCCCCTGTCGGTGCCATATTTATTCTTCATCTCTTCTATCAATGTTTCTTTCAAGGTGAGCACAATCTCTACAGTCGGTTTCTTTCGAGGTGAGCTCGGTATATGAACTCGGTCCTCCTGCTATGTTGGTTGGCTCAAAGTTCTAGCAACTCCTGTTTGTTCCCCTGTCATCCACTCTAGCCACGCCCTGGTAGTTCCAACGCTCTCTTTGACTAGGTGACCTAAGTCGGGTGCTTGTGTCTCGTTTGGTTGCTCCTCTGCTCCCAGATGTTGTGCCATTCCATTCACTTCCATGGCTTCTTCAATATGTTCTAGTGGTATTTCCTGGTGGGTTTCTTCTTCTTTGTTCTGAGGCTCGTGCACCGTCGCTGGTGTATCCTGTTCCATGGCCTCTATTTGTGGTTGCAAAATATCCTCTAGTATTGTTGTGGACTCTACTGGAATTTCCTCTAGAGACAGGATTTCATCAATATCGATGATCTCTGGTGGCTGCTGCTTGGTTTCTTCCAGTGGTCCCCGTGATCTAGTCTGAACCCTAGTTGATATGGTTGTCTGGCCTAGTTCTACAAGCTTCGATGGTGCGATAATGGTGTCTGTCAAACGTTTGCTAAGTTTGAACGGCTTCGGTGAGCTCTGTGGTTTCACTCTATTCGTTCTAGATATTGTTGCTCTTTTTTTATTCTCCTGAATAGACTAACTGCTTCTGTGCTCGTTTGTTGTATGGGCTCGTCATGAAGCTTGTCGACGGCGCTTCCTCCATCATGCAATTAATGCACCATAATTTTGGTTCAATGCATCCACATCAGTTTTGTACTTGCCATTACACCTACTCTGTCGTCTCCAGTTGGCACGTTTAATGTGACATCCCATCCATCCTCCTTGATTTAACTCTACCTCATGCTATCCTGTCATCCAGCTTTTGCCGACTTTCCTTTTCTCGCTTGTTTCCTTTTCTGATATGGCTGTTACCGTTTCCCTCGTTTTTTTTTACTGCATGGAGGTTGGTCGACTATCCTTGTACAGCTTCAGTCGGCTCCCATTGATCATTCCTCTGAGGTCTACGCCTGCTAGATCTCTTAACTGTATAGCTCCTCCGTTTGTGACATATTTTACCTCGTATGGTCCTAGCCAATGCATTCTAAGCTTTCCTAGGTGTTGTAACAATTTACTGTCGTAGATCAATATTAGATCTCCTTCCTTGAACGTCTTCCTCTTAATGTGGCGGTCGTGCCAAGCTTTGTCTCTTGATTTTCATACTTGTTGGTGGAATCCTACCAAGATTCGGTCTTCCTCTATCGACAATAATTGATTCAGTCTTTCCTGTACTGCGCCTCGTTCTATCATGTGTGTGATTGCTGCTACACGTAGACTGGGTATTAAAAATTCTAACGACACTACTACTTCTTTACCATAGACTAGTTTGAATGGTGTGTGGCTTGTCAAATTTTTGCATGTGGTTCTATATGCCCATAACATTGATGGTACCTTGAGGTCCCAATCGTCACTATTGACATTACATATCTTTGTCAAGGCGTTCTCTAGAATTTTGTTGAAGGCTTCTACCATGCCATTTTCTTGTGGATGATATGGTGTGATGTTTTTGGTGATGAACTTCAAACTCTTCGAGCATCACTCGGATGGTGTTGTTTATGAATTGTGTTCCTTAGTCACTCATCAAAATTCTTGGGCACCCAAATCTAGTAATTACCTGTTCAAACAGAAAGTGTGCAGTTGTCTTTGTGCTGCAATATTTTACTGGTGCGGCTTCTGCCCATCTTGTTAGGTATTCCATCGTTGTGATAATATATCTCACCCCTGTTCTTTTGGCTGGTGGGTTAATGGGTCCCACAAAGTCTATCGCCCATTTGTCGAATGCCTGAAGTGTCACTTCCGGTCGTAGTGGCATCTCATCCCTTATGTTGGGTTTGCCTACCCTTTGACAAACATCACATTGCAGACAATACTCTTTCGAGTCTCTGTGGATTGTTGGCCACCATAATCCTGCACGCAGTACCTTCTGCATGGTATCTTTTCCTTCATAATTCCCTCCTGTTATTCCCTCATGGGATTCTGCTAAAATTCTTGGTCGTTCGTGGTCTAGTACGTATATTCATAAGATGTTATTTGTGTCCATCTTGTATAGATGTCCTGCGATCAATTGATAGTCAGTTGCACGGACTACCAGTTTCTTCTTCTGTGCAGTGGTATATTCTTGTGGCACAGTACCTGTGCTCAAGTACTGGATGATCTTTGTGAAGTAAACATCGGCAACATGTACTGATAATAGTTGTGCATCTAGAAAGTTGTCTTCTAAATTCATTGGTTCCTCTCCATTTGTGACCCTCGATAGGTGGTCAGGTATTGCATTCAATTTTCCTGGTTTAACTACTACCTCAAAGTTGAATTCTTGAAATAGCAATAACCATCGATAGATTCTCCCCCCCAACACTGGCTTGTTGACTAGGTATTTCGGGGTTGAGTGATATGTAAACATATTAAAGTGTTTTCCCAATAGGTAATGCTTGTATTTATGTAGTGCATAAACCATAGCTAGGCCTTATCTTTCTGTCGTGTTATAATTATGTTATGAGTCTGATAATTTTTTTCTTCTGAACGTTATCAGGTGATCCAAGTCTATTTCTCCTGGTTGCGCTAAGATAGCTCCAAGTGCTATCGTTGATGCATCTACATGTACATGGAATGTCTTCTCCCAATCTAGAAATACCAATATTGGTGTGGTTACCATATTTTCCTTCAGGGTATCCAGATCGTGTTGGCACTCATCGTTCCATTGATACTTTGTATCCTTCCTTAAAAGTTTTTCCATTGGCATTGTAATCTGCGCATAGCCTTTAAAGAATTTCCTGTAATATCCCGTATGTCCTAGCGTTGCTCTTAGTTGGTAGACTATTTTTGGTGCTGGTAGGTTAACAATGACTACGATTTTGGCTGGACCCACTAGCAAACCCTGTTTGCATACTATGTGTCCCAATAGTATCTCAAATAGTGTTCCAAATATGCATTTCTTGATATTCAGTTATATCTGGCACTGTCTGCATCATTTTAACATCAGTCGTAAAACTTCCACGTGGTTTTTTAGTAAGCTATAAACTGTCCTATCATCCAGGTATACTTCGAGGAATTGATGGATGAATTCCTTAAATGCTGCGATGACCACTCTAGAAAATATCACAGGTGCATTCTTCAGTCTGAACGGCATGACTGTATACTAATAAGATCTCCATTATGTCGTGAATGTGGTCTTGTGTCTATCCTCCTGTTCTATCTTAATCTGATGATATCCTGAGAATCCATCAGTGAATGAGTAGGCTTCGTGGCCTCCTACGTTCTCGAGTACTTCATCTATGATCGGTGTGGGGAATGGGTCGTGTAAGCATGCATCGTTCAACTTCCTCAGGTCGACGCATATCCTGATCCCTCTTCCATGTTTCTTATCCTATACTACCATCGGGATTATCCATTCTGATTCTTCGACTGGTTCAATGATGTCGACCTAGAGAATCCTGTTGATCTCATCTTTAAATTTCTGTTTATATATGGGGTTCAATCTATATGGTCGTTGTTTAATGGTTGTCGCGTCAGGTATGAGTGGTATCATAATTTCTTCTAATTCTCTGGCTATGCCTTTCATCTCTGTAAGGTTGTGGGAAAAAGGTCATTGTATTCGTGCAACAATTCTGTGATTCTTTCTATTGTCTGTTTGTCCCAGTAATCTCCAATGCTGGCCATTTTGGGTTGCTCGGTGGTCCCTATGTTAACCTTCTTTATCTTGATTGGCGTAGCGATGACCTCTAACTCTAAGGGTGGTCCTTCCACATCTCTCTCGCCTTCGACTTATTCGATCTAAATATCGTGTGGATCATCTTCATCTGGGGCTTCCTCCTGTACATGGTAGCATGACAATAGATCCTTGATTGTCTGCTTATTGCGTTGTTGTACCTCTTTGATAGCTTCTACTTCCGGTTCTTCAATGAATATGACGTTTCTGATCTGTTTCAGGGTCGTGTCTATGTTGGGGTTCTCATGCTCGAATGATAAAGTGACTGTAAAGTTATGTTGGAGTGTCGCCCATGTCTTGGTTCCTTTACGCATTTCCTAGTTCGTATACCAATTCATTGGTATGCCCTCTAATGTATGAATGAAGTGGTGAGACCATTCCTCCGGTGGCGTCATTTTCCACAGCGTTTTACATGCCTTCAAGTGTTCTGCTAGTGTGCCTAGTCTGTCATATTTCTATTGTTTGTTACCAGTCTGTTATGTGTCGAACCTTATGCGCAGTAATCACTTACATTGGTACCAATCTATGATAGTCTCGTTGTGTGCACCCCACCATATTGCGGGTGTAGCCTTTAGTGCTAAATCCAGTGCTAGCAATCTCCGGTTTTCTAATACTTTGTCTTCATATTGTGTCAAGAAAGTTTCCAAATCATTTAGTCCGTGAAAACTGGGTGGTTCTCTGATTTCTGTTCCAATCCAACTTACTGCGCGGTCTATCCTGGCACACCTTCTTGTGGATACTTTGTGTAGTATTTGCTGCCAGTTTTCTAACCCTGAGTTTGTTGTACATGAAGTAATGCTCCACCAACTGAGTACCATGTCTATAGTTAGGTTTATATAGTCTGCATCCCGCGTAGTTTTTATGTACAACTGGCCGATCTCTTCTAAATATAGACAAGTGGGTTCTACAAACCTCTCACTTTTTGATGGGTTGAGTGGGGTTATGACCCTGTAGTCCCCTGACTCAAATGTCACTTTTCTGGTTATTAAGTTAATTATGGCCTTCTTGTCGAACACCCAATCCAGACCAAGTAGCTTCGGGTAAGGTGTTGTGCCTTCTTCTATTTCAATGACTTCAAATTCTGCCTTAGTGTGCACACCATCTAGATCTACCATCACTCCTTTCAGTCTACCTATTGGTAGAACTCTATGTTGATTTGCTAGCTTTAATTGAACAATTGAGTATCCCAGTGTAGGTTCTCCCATGCATTTCCATGTAGCTTTTGGTAGTACATTCACTTCGGATCCTAGATCTAGTATAACATCTCCCATATTGAAATCCCCAATGTTAGCATTTAGTCTAAATT
>ML813490.1:56313-80281 GCA_009831015.1 Picea engelmannii | reverse complement strand
CTCATGGCTGCAAGAGTCTGGCACCGTGGTGAGTGTCGTGACTGGCGGTCTGCTGAGGCAATCAGCGACGCGATTGGTGCTTCTTGTTTTATACTTGATGTTGAGGTGGAATTGTTGCAAGTATGTGGACCACTTTTGATGGCATACATTTTGCAATTTTCCCTGTGTCTGCATGAACTGCAGTGGCTTATGATCAGTGTGGATGACTGTCTCCTTCCTGAGAATGTAATGTCTCCACTGGCGGCAGGCTTGCACAATGGAGTACATTTCTTTGTCGTAAGTAGGGTACTTACAGACAATATATGACAGTGTCTCACTATGATAGGCCACAAGGGTGGTCGTGTTGAGTGAGAACGGCGCCCATAGCATAGTCTGAAGCATCTGTCTCGATCTCAAAGGGATGTTGCAAGTCTGGTAGTGAAAGTATTAGGGCTGAGCACAAGCATTTCTTCAAATCATCAAACGCTTGTTGTTGGGACTGGACCAACGCAAATTTAGCCTTACCACCACCCCTGTTTGTTTGGATGAGGGCCCATGCAATATGGGAGAATCCCAACATGAACCTGTGGTAGAAATTGGCAAGGCCCAAGAAGCTACAAAGCTCAGTGAGTGTTGTTGGGGCTGGCCAGTCACGAATGACTTGGATCTTGGTTGGATCCACATGTACGCCATGTTGATCAATGATGTATCCTAGGTAATGGACCCTGTCCATGCCGAAGGAGCATTTTTCCAATTTGGCGTATAGCTTGTGTTGTCTCAGGGTGTGCAGAACCTGCTGAATATGTTGCAAGTGTTCGACCCAAGTCTAGCTGTAAATTACAATGTCATCCAAATACACCACTACAAAAGTATTGGTGAATGGTCGCAGGATATCATCCATCATCCTCATGAAAGTGGTTGGAGCATTTATCAAACCAAAGGGCATGACCAACCATTCAAAAAGGCCTTCCTTTGACTTGAAGGTGGTCTTCCATACATCTGTCTATTCTATCGGGACCTGGTGGTAGCTAGACTTCAGATCAATCTTACTGAAGTATTTGGTCCCCATGAGTTGATCAAGGAGGTCGTCGATTCGAGGAATCGGGTACCAGTTTCTGACTGTGATTTTATTCAGAGCCCGGTAATCAATACATATTCGTCAAGTTCCATCTTTCTACTGTACCATCACGATTGGGCTCCTACAAGGTGATGAGTTGGGATGGATTTACCCCTTGTGGATCAGTTATTAGATCTGTCGCTTGATCTCCTCATTCTCTAATAAAGAGCGGCGATAGACTGGCCCATTGGGCAGCGGTGCGTTGAGGGTCAAATCGATGGGGTGCTTGACCTGGCAGTGTAGAGGCACCCCTGTAGGTGAGGAGAAGATATCTGAGTATTCTTCCATGACCTTATCTACTTGCTTCTGTTATGTGGAGAGGTCGGCCGCAGAGACCCTAGATGTGGTTGTGATCTTTCTCTTATTATAGGAGCGAATCACAAAGAAGACAAACTTCCCCGTCTGAGAGATGACCTTCCTACGTTACTTAGCAGAGATCAAGGAAATAGCACTAGGTGGGACTGCCTTGGGTATCCTGTACAATTTCCTGTTCAAATTAATAATAACAATATGAGGCCTAGACTCATATACAACATGACATTTCCATAAATAAGGTTGTCCCAAAAGAACATCACAAACTTCGAGAGGAGCAACATCACACAATACCTCATATTTGAAGGGTTTGATGGCATACGACAGTCGACACTGTTGGTTGACGCGCAGATCACTTCCTTGGTGGAGCCATCCAATGGTGTAGGGTTGTAAGTGCGGCGTTGTTGGAAAGGCCAGTCGCTTGACAACCTTTGCTGAGATGAGGTTCTTCTGGCTACCGCTATCAACGATGAAGTGCAGCGGGGTGCCTTTTACCCACATCTGTGAATGGAAGAGGCCCTCTCCTTCTTTTGTCTCGTCTAGTTCACCAGGCTGGAGCTTGGTGGTAGAAACAGTGGCACTCAGTTCCATGTCAATGATCCATCTTCCCCTTTCTAGTTCTGGCTTAGAGTCAGAATCCACATCTGATTCAGAGGCTTTCACTTCGGCCACCAGCGACTGCTTTTAGCAGTAGTCAGCAGTGTTATGCCAAGGGCTCGTATGGAAGTCTTACCACTTCCCGGTTTCTTTCTTTTTCTTTCTGGTGTCCTTCTTTCCTTGCGGCTTGGACTGGTTTTCCTGATACTGTCCATATTTACTCTGTCCTTTGTTCTGTGGGTTGGGGCCACCCTTTCCTGGATTTTTTTGGGAGGGGTTCCCAGGCCCAAATTGTCGTGCCTTTTGTTTGAGCTTCTGCTCGATTTTAACGACATATCGGTAGGCCACACCCAAGGATGAGATGTCCAGAAATTCCATTTCAATCTAGATGTATCTATGCAGAGCACCACGATACTTGAGCACCAGATATCACTCTGAATCTTTGATACCCAGCTTGGTGTGCAAGGTATGGAAGATATTTGTGAAATCTGGCACTGCTTGGTCTCTTTCTTTCTGCAGTGTGGTCCATTTGGTATACAGGTCATCACGAATTTCGACAGGGTAGTATTGTTCCTTAATAGAATCCTTGAAGGATTCCTAGGTGGTCGTGACTGAAAATAATGAGGTTTCCTCTATTTCCTTTTTCTCACAGAAAGTTTCCCACCAATATTTGACATGGGGAACGGCTTTGAGGAGTGCAAAAGTAATATTTTCTCTATTCGAAAAGTTATGGATAGAAAACTAACCTTCTAGTAGATTCAACCACTTGTCTACGACATCTGCATCTATCTGACCTTCAAATATAGGAATATCTAAGTTTATTTGTACCTTGAAGGGGTCGCCGCCTCCATTTGAAGAAGATGCATCTCCTATTGGTAGTTGTCGAAGGATATGCGTGAAACTATCCATCATCTCGTTCCTCTATTGCGTGAGGGATTCCTCAATCAATGGTTTGAAAGGATCTCTTGTCCCGTCATCTTTGTTTTCTCCTACCATGAGAGGTCTCTTGGGCATGCAAGAGCTTCTGTCCTCAAGAGAAACAAGCTCGAGACCCAACTCTTTGTACTCCGACCTCGTTGGGGACATGCATTAAGACGACAAGGAGAAAACCACTCTGATACCACTGATCTGTATTTTATGAGCAGAAAGAAATGAATACAGATTATTAATGGGTGCCTAACACAAAATAACAGAGATACAGTAAAACTGGTTTTCTATTCAATAACGAAATAATCTGAAACTGTAAAATGCAGTGGAAACAAGCTTGTTGGAATGGTGGCGGCTTATCTCTGAGAAGAGATGTGACGGTTGTGCGCATTCGCAAGAAGAAAAGTTACAATGAGGCTCTAAAGGCCTTTTTACAATAAACAAGAATTCCAAAACCCTAGACATCCAAAAACCTATCCCTAGGAGATGAAGCGCCAAAAGTCATGTGGGCCCCGTTTGGGTAAGTTAGTACATCAACTTCCTGAGGTCGTAACGTTTGCATACAATCTCCATTTTAGGTGTGTGATAGCCCATTGGAAAGGTATCATCGAGGAGATTCATTTTTGGGGATCAATTATGCCATCAAATATAATTGAGAAGCTCGATCCCGAAAAACCTTCATTTAGGCCCTCAAAATGGCCCCAGAAGTTAAAATTGCTAAAAATAGTAAATTGCCAAAATTATCAGAAAATTGTTTTGAGCTAGTTGGAAAAGGTGGGTGGCCACCGATATCCATATGGATCATGCATCCAAAACCTCCGCTGGCTCATCCTGCTCCTCTATAAGTTGTGCGATCACCTTGCAGCGTGTTATACTGTGGTCCCTGATTATACTGCGCGGTATTGTACTCGGGTTGTGTCGGGTTGTACTGTGGCTGCACATTATTGTATGGTTATGGCACAGTATTATACTGTTGTTTCACGGTGTTGTATGGGGTTGGGGCTTGAGTGAACTATGGGGTTGCTTTGCCAGTCATCATTTCTGCCTGTACCCTGTATGCGTCTTATGTTCTTTCCCGCATTAGCTCCATAGTTCTGCAATCTTTGTCGTCATGGCCGACTGACTTGAAAAAGGTGAAATGTGAGTTCTTTGGAACTGTTTGGTATTTTTGCATCATCGTGTAGTGGTAAGGGTCGTGACCCGGTTTCTTGCATATTTCGCACCATAATCCTCCCTGTGGTAGTGGGTTTGGTACCCCTGTCACCATATACTGTGTGAATGTTGGGCATTCATTCTTATGGTGTCCTTCCATCCTACAGGTAGTGCACCAAACAGCTTCTTGTTTGTCCTTGTTCTTATTCTGGTTCATCTTAAATGTTAATTTCTTCAGATCCTCCTCCAGTTCTTCGATATTCAGGTTCGTCTGTTGGTATTGATTCTCTTCCAATTACAAGGTTGTCTGCAGAGCCTCTGCATGTGTCTGAAACTTCTATTGTCATAATGGATATTTTTTAAGTGTGTGAGTAGTGAGTTGACAAACAGGTGTCAATGCTGCATATCAGTCATAAGGTATTTTAAATTTCCTTTTAATCGCTTGAATCTTTGATCAATCTCCCATATTGATTCTCCTGTTTTCTGTCTTATTTCAATCATCTCATTCATGTATTGATCCTCTGAGATTGGCTTTTGGAACTCATTTATCAATAGTTTCTTAATGTGTCCAGTGTCCTTGTCATTATGGGAACAATGTTCGTGTCTAGACTCATGTACCAGTCTAGTGCTCAGTCTCTTAGCGTGATCGCTAGCTGCATGAGATTGGCGTCTTCATCAGTGATCTGCTTTGCTTCCCATATCTTTGCATAAATGAACAAATGCTTTTGAGGGTCTTCTGTTGATTCTCCTCGAAACTCTGGTAATATGATAGTAGGATAGTGTCCTATCATTCCAAATACTGAGCTACTCCCTCCTCCATGCAGTGTAGATACTTGACTAAGGTTGCCTGAACTGGCTCCTCCAGTTGTTTCTCTTTGTGTAGATGTACTTCCTGCTGTCGGACTTCCTTCGAACTTTGGTTGTCTAAACGGTGGTGTTCTCTTTGGTGTATTGGTCACACATGGGTTTATGGGTTCCACACTGACATTAATATTAAAGGGATGGATGCCTTCTCCTTCTGTTCTTGGGCCTCTTTTTTTCCTCTCATATGTGGTGCGGAGGATTTCCTCAATCTTATCCACAACCCAGATATCCTCTACCTCTTCTTCATCACTTTCCAAGCCCTCCCTCTCGGCTACAACTCTCTTCTTGGTATTCACCTTATATTCGTAGGGTGCTCCACTACACGTCGTTCCTGATGACACCAAGATCCACTTAATCTAGTCGTCATCCATCAAGATCGGGTTCAAGGGTTCCTCTTCCTTCTTCTCTTTACCTTTCCCTCCTTCCATTCCTCCTCTCTCTGTCAGTGCTTCCCCCCTTCCCCCATGCACGCACAGAAGTCTAGATGCCTGATTCCATTGTCATTACACCTTTTTTATATAGAAATATCTTGATAGAAGTATACAGTGATCAAATGTACCTTCCTTTGGGTCCTCGTAGGAACTCTTGCTCGGTTGTGTTGTATGACTTTGTTGTGTCTACCGCAAATTCCATGATAAAGCCTGCCACAATACTGTCAAGCCAAAAGTTGACTACGCGGGTGAATTTGTTGTCCACCTGCTACAGTTGTTGGATCTGTACTGGAGTCCAATCTAGCTATCGAATCCAGTTTTTCATGTGGTTATCCTTTAACCTTAAGATCCACTCCGGTAGTAGATGCAAAAAATCACATAAAAATACTTCGTGTAAATCCGTAAATATGTATTTATCCAAGTATTTACGTGGTGTGATCCTGGGGTTTCTATTGTCTTTATGCACAAACTCTAGCTCTTTCGTTCTCAAGAAGCCCTCGATTTATTCTCTCGTGGGGTTCCAAGGTCTCAACATTCCCTTCAAACAGCTCATTGCTCTTTCGTTCCACTCCTTCGGGTCTTATTCATTCTATCTCATCTACTCAGTCCTCTCTTGTTCCTCTTAACACGGCAATGAAACCATTTGTTGGTTTAATCTTTCCCTTATTGGGTTATCTGAGTTATTGACCTAGGATTCTTGTCATTCAAGGCTCCAACAAATCCTCTAAAACAATCTGCCCTCCTGGTAAAGTAGAAGGCAACACAACACCCGGAAGGTACTGCGCAGTCTCATCGGAGATAGCTTTAAATGGGTGACTGTAAGACTCAGGTGTTTACAGCCTAGGACAGAGTAGGGGATAGGGATTTCTTGATTAAAGCTAGGTACCATGAGCTATAAGGTAAACTACTTATCCCTTGAATTCACATATGTTTATTTCATAGTTTAATTCCAGCAGAGTATAAACAGATTCATAACAATGTGCAAACTCATTCATCAAGCTTAACCAGTAATTGTTGAAAGAAAGAAGATGCATGCATACACTCAACATATTACACGAGTATTATCATGGTTCACCCCCTCCTGGGCTACGTCCACAAATATTTGGCTCTTGGCTCTTTTATTATGGCAGTTATGTATTCCTGGCGCCGCACGCTTACAATTCTCCACAAAACTGGGTAAGATCTATGTGAGGCGAACTAGATCTCACTAGGCTCTACAACCTGTGGTCTAATCCTCAGATCTACCTTCCCTCGTATCTTCTTTGATCAACAGCTTACAAAATCGGCTCATATAGCTAAAATAACAACAAATCCTAACCCTCAACAACAACAATAATAACAACAACCATCCTCTCTCCCTATATGATACTTTTGTATCTATATTTATACATTTCGGGCTCTTCATCCTTTTACAGAATATTACCAAAACCCTAACCCTTCTTACATTAGGTCTTTCTCCCATGTGCGTGTTGTTCTTCCTCCAGTTGTCGCTTTCCTTTGTGCACGCTTTCTTGCATGCGCGCGTGTTGTTATTTTGCTAGTTATTACTTCAGTTTCCTGCATGCTTTCTTTCCCACGATTGTTTTTCTTTCCCCTTCGGCCTGGTGCCAACACTTGGGCACTTACAATGGACTATACAATGATGTCCAAAGAAGTGGCCAGGGAGACTCTACTAGGATCTCTAATCTCCCTTAATTGTTCATCAAGGGTTTGTAATCTAACCAAACCCTCATCAATTTCAATGTTTACATGGTGTGGTGGTGGTGGGTTGGGGTTTGATCTTCTTGGTTTTCTTGTGAGGGGTTTAAATTGTCTTGGGGTTCCATTGTATTATATATTCTACAATTTAAAATCCATGGCATGTAAATTAAGTTCTTTTTTTATTTAAAATACAAAATTAGATTTATTTTTTTTAAATTTACATTATTGGGAGAAAATTTCTAAATTGGGATGACTAAATAGGATTGAAATTAAGAAAAATGTAACATACCTAAACACAGTAGCTCCCTCCTCCCTTTATTCCTCTTCTCTTTACCCACTATCTTTTCCCAATGAGAGAAGCGCGAGCACGATTTGGGCACAAATCGCGCTCGGGACCTTAATATATTTTTATCAGTAAGACCGTGTGCGCGTTCTTAAGACCACGCAAGCGGTTTTTCTACTAAACCTACGTGGAAATGTACATGGAGGTTCCGCCATATCCAAAACTATATGTATAGGAACGCATGTGCATTCCTAAGAATGTGTGTGTGTTCCTAAGAACATGTGCACATTACTAAGAATGCACACGCGTTCCTGCGAGTGTGTGTTTTTAATCATTCCATTGCCACTTTTTCATCCACCAAGTTCTTGCACTCACCCAAATTTAACTTTTAATATATATGATCACACATAAAACAACTAGGAATTATTACAATAGTAGTTGTTTTAATCAATGGCATGAATAATATAGTAAATAATATGGTTTAAGGTAAATCTTATAATGTTTATATTTCTTCAAAACAAACGAGGTGATAATATTTATATAAATTTTAAAATAATGAAAATAATTGATATGAATAATAATCAGTATAATTATAATAAACTTGAAAAGAAGTATATAGGTGGTGCTTCGAGTTTTTTTTCTAATGAAGCCTGCACATATGACCGCAGGCTTCTAAGCTCGGGGGCTAGGGCCACAAGCCCTCCCCCCTCCCCCGCTTTTGTTTTTCCAGCTGCCCTTTCCCATCTATGATTACCTTTTTTCGGTAGCCCATCCTCGTCCTTTGTTATCCTATCCATTCCCCTGTCACCTCTATCCAATGCTACACTTGTACCTCTGCCACATCCCACTACAGTCTAGGATCTGACATGAGGTCTCGCCAGATGCCAACCCTAGAAGAGGAAGCGGTGGACTATGAGCCCAACCCTTCACATGGAAATGAATTTCCATCCTTCGAAGAATTATTGAACCGAGACTTACATCCCCTCCACATGTTACAGCCTGCACCTTTCTTAAATCAAGGGAATGTTTTTACTCCATCTTGTGCCAAGGATGGTCGAATTAAGGAAGACGATGGACTACATAAAATTCTCCCATAGGGCTTCTCAGTTGTCACATCCAAAAATAGATCTGAAACCTTTGTACCTAAAACCTCATTGAAAGGTATATCCTTTATATGATCCAGGTGGATATCGGTGGCCACCCACCTTTTCCAACTGGCTCAAAACAGTTTTCTGGCAATTTTGGCAATTTACTATTTTTAGCAGTTTTAAACTTCCAAAGCCATTTTGAGGGCCTAAATGAAGGTTTTTCAGGATCGAGCTTCTCAATGATAGCTAAAGGAACAATTGAGCCCCCAAAATGAATCTCATTGACGATACCTTTCCAACGGGCTATCATACGCCTAAAACGGAGATCGTATGCAAAGGTTATGCCCTGGGAAGTTGATGTACTAACTTACCCAAACAAGGCCCACATGACTTTTGCTACTTTATCTCCTAGGGTTAGGTTTTTGGATGTCTAGGGTTTTTGGAATTCCTGTTTATTGTAAAAAGGCCTTCAGAGCCTCATTGTAATCATCTTCTTGCGAATGCAAGTAGCCATCACATCTCTTCTCAGAGATAAGTTGCCACCATTCTATGGAGTCCTTCACTCTGTATTTTTACAGTCTCTGTACATTTATTTCATTAATAGAAATTGTGTATTACTGTATTTTTGTGTTTATGGTTTCATTTATGTTATATTATTGTATATCTGTGATATCTTTGTGCATTTATTTATTATATCTCCACTCTCATTTCGTGCCGAAAGTAATCCGGATCACTATCCCCTGCAAACTCGTAGAAATTAGACTAGTTATGCCTCCTCGGTCCCTGCAAGAAAGGACAAAAGGCCCCATGAATAAACTAGCAAAGTGCATTTTGGAGAAGTGTGAACAAGTGAAAATGGTGGTAGGGGAATACCTGGCAGTCGTGGACTTATCCAACTTCCATGGAAAGCTTATAGTAGGAAGATTCTCTGGTAAGACCCTTGGACACTAGACTTTGATTTACTGGTTAGAAAAAACTTGGTCCCCGGTTCTAGGGTACACTCCAGAAGCCCACGTCCAAGCTAAAGGTTGGAACTCATTTCTTTGAAATTCATCAAAATATTGTGAAAAAATATTAAGTGGAAGTTGGTCTTGGGGCTCTCAGGTCTGGTGATAAAACCTTGGACAATTGATTTCGACCCAGAGCATGATCCTGTTTCCCAGATGAAAGTCTGGGAAATTCTTCCAGGTCTCCCCCTGGACTTTTGGACCAGAGAGTCCCCGGAAGTAATTGGGGACTTTTGTGGGTTTAGAACCCAATTGTACTTCAAAAAATGATAGGTGCTAGGATTGGATACAAGTTGAGGTGAATGTCAGAGAGGGCTTGATCGAAAACCTAGACCTTGTCCTAGGCGACATCACCTGACACCAAAAATTCGATTACTAGAGAGTTTCGTTTAGATTCCATGCATGCCATGAAATTGGGAATTTGTGTGCCCAATGAAAGTGCCTGCTTTCGGGAAACCTACCTGTAAAATTATGGGTGAGAAAATCCACTTGTAACAGATCAAAAAATTTCGAGGTGGTCTTGACAAACGTTTCCAAGGAAGTTTTAATGGAACCAAGGACCATCAAAGCTACCAACTCTGAAATGGGAGATCTTGTTCGATAGGCCGCACTTTCAAGTATGACTTCAATTGTCCCTTTATCTCTTTCTCCTCCTTTTCGAGTGACTTTTCTTTGAAGAACTTCACCATTTATGAGGGTTTGGATGAGTCTCCCTCCCCTTCACACTTCTCCCTTGTTCTCACTTCCCCCCCTCCCGTTCCTATGACCCCTCAGCCAGACCCAGCTCCCTCCTCCCCCCTGATGTTCAACGGGTACCCCCTCCCCAACCCTTCCTCCCCTCTTCCTTAGAAGAGTTGTCAATCCCTCCCCCTCCTTTCTCCTCATCTCCTCTCCCCTCCCCTAGCCCCAATTTTTCTCCCTCCTCTCTCCCTTCCAAATGTGTATTACCCCCCCCCTCGTCCCCCCTCCCTTCTCCAAAGGTTATGCCCTGAGGTCAAAAGTAAAATTGAAGGATCCCTCCCCGACCAAAGGAGGTATCGCCTTATCCACCCCTCAAGCGACCACCGTAGGAAGAAAGTCTCATATCTCGAAGGAAAAAGATACAGTCACAGTTGAAATCAGGAAAGGCACTTAGGAAACCATCACAAGGGCCCTTAGAGCAAGGAAATCCCTTCCCCCTCTGAAAAATTGATTCTTCTCTCCTTCAATGCAAGAGGGGTAGGACCCCCCAAGAAAAAAAATAGCCCTCAAAAGGTTGCTACTAAGCCTTAAACTAAATGCTCTATTACTACATGAGACAATTTGAAAAGGGGAAGAATCCATAAATGATATCAACCCCTGCTTAAAATATTGGGCCTTTAGCGCGGTCGACTTAAATGGTTTGTCTGGTGGGTTGTTGAGAGGATGGAGCCTGGCATTTAAATCCCTCTCTCCATCTTCCTCAACCTCCACCGTTTATGTGAACCTTAAACACAAAGACGTCGATTTATCCTTCTCAATCATAAATATCTACAACCCTTACTCTAATAGAATTCCCTTCTGGGAAAATCTGAAAAATGATGGACTATTTAATGATCCCTTAATGGTCATTGGCGGGGATATGAATTTCACTCTTTACTTGAGAGAGTTTTGGAGCCTCCTTCCTAAAGAGGACTGACAAAGAGGCTTTTTCTTTCTTTCCTAGAATCTATAAACCTACTGGATTTGGAACTAGTAAATCTCTCACTGACGTGGAGAAACTTCCGAACAGGAAGAGATGAAGTTGTGAAATGACTTGACAGGTTTTTGGTATCTGAAAAGTTTATGGATAAGGGACTAAGATTCTTATCCAAAGTGGAAGAAGGAGGAATTTCATACCACCACCCTATATCCTTGAGATGGAGCACTAATTTTCTAACCCACCCCTCGCCCTTAAAAGTCAGCAAAGTGTGGTTCGACAACCCAGATTTTCAAAATATGGTAACCTAAGATTGGAAGAAGTTAAAAGATGATGGTAATGAGCCCCTAGTGATACAATTTGAGAAAAAACTGAAGAATACCAAAGTAGAAATAAATAATTGGATCCCAAAATGGAAAGATAAAAGGTCAAAGGAGATCTTTGAGATCGAAAACAAACTTTCCCGACTAGGAACTAGATTGGATAGGGAATCCCTCATCCCATCTCTCTTGGAAGAATTAAGGTGCATGGAGAAAAAACACAATGAATGGATAAAACAGGAAGAAGAGGAATGGACACTTAAAATTCGAGCCCTCTGGCCAAAATCCGGGGACAACAACACTAAATTCTTCCATAACTTTGCCAACTAGAGACAGAACCTAAAAACCATTTGGGAACTCAGAAATGAAGAAGGAATTCAGGTTAGATACTTTCCAGAAAAGGCAGAGACAGGGGCGCGATACTTCGAATCCCTCTTATCGACCCCTGAAGGATGCCCCATCCAAGAAATTCTTCAAGAGATGTCCAAATTCCATCCCTTTTTCTCTAAAGAAATGAACCAACTCCTTCTAAAAGAAGTCTCCTCAGAAGAGGTAAGAGCATCCCTCTTCTCAATGCAGAGTGATAAAACTATAGGACCAGACGAGTTTTCGACGGATTTTTTAAATTTCTTCTATGACTTCTTAAAATAAGACCTGCTCCTCATGATCAAAGAGTCTCAATCCACCAGAATAATTTACGGTCTACTAAACTCAACCTTCCTCTATCTCATTCCAAAGAAGAAAAATGCAGAATCGCTTGAAGACTACCACCCAATCTCCTACTGTAATGTGACCTACAAGTTGATTACAAAAATTATTGCATCCAAACTTAGACCCCTCCCCAGTAAGATAATAGGTGATGAACAATTCAAATTTCTCCAAAATCAACATATTCACGACGTAGTGACCTTAGCACAGGAGTCTCTACACTCAGTAAAAAAAAAGAAACTTAAAGTTGATTTCTTCAAGATGGATCTATCAAAATATTTTGACCATGTAAACTAGACTTTTCTGCGTCTAGTCCTCTTACCACTAGGAATGAATCTCAAATCGATAAACCAGATAATGGGGTGCCTCAACAATGCCTCATTCATGGTCTTGATAAATGGAGCTCCCTCACGTTTCTTCAGAGCCTCTCGAGGTCTTTGCCAAGGCTTCCCCCTGTCCCCCTTCTTGTTCCTAATCATCGCAGAAACCCTAAGCAAATTGTTAAAAGAGGCCAGAACATAAGGGCGCTTACGAGGTTTAAAAGTGACAACCTCTAAGATGGTATCACACCTTCTCTTCATCGACAACGTCTGGGTCAACATATTTGGCTCCTTGAGGGATGTGTCTTCCCTCTCGAAAGCACTATACCTTTTCTGTAAGGAGACAAGTATGAAGATTAACCTTGATAAGTCATGTTTACTAACAATTTTTTTCTCAGAGGATGAAATTACCTCTTTTCTTCGCATTCTACCCATCCAACATAAATCTCTGGATGAGGGGGTGAAATACCTAGGCTCTAACCTAAATCCAGACAAGTAAAAAAAATCAGGCTGGTCCTGGTTAGTTTGAAATGTGCAATAAAGAATCGACTCTTAGGTCCATAGAAGTCTCTCTCGAGGAAGCAGGCTAGTCCTTATGAAGTCTATTCTGGAAGGAATTCTAGTTTACTGGAACTCTATCGCAGCCATCCCTAAAGGTATTCTAGAAAAGATAAAAAAAACTTAGCTATCATTTCTTATGGGAATGAAAAAATTCTTCAGGGGGAATGCACTTAACTAAGTGGTCCACCCTTGCTACTCCAAAATCCTTAGGTGGTTGGGGAATAAAAGATATCCTCTTTGCCAAAGCTTTAGTTGGAAGGAACCTATGGAGGCTACTAGTAGGGAATTCGCTTTGGATCATACAACCGAACAAATCCTTAAAAGGATCCATAATGTGGAAGGCTTTGGTTGAAGCTTTCCCCCTGGTAGGAGAATGGGTGGTTTGGAAAATTGGAGACGGAAAAAATATCAGGGTGGGAGAAGACCCATGGTTGGGAGCAGGAAACTGTTGGGTATGTGTTATAATATTTGCACGAGTAGTAGTGTCTACGTTGCGTCAGGCGCGTAGGGGGGTTTGAGGGGGGGCTGCTAGGCCCCCTTTTGGGGGGTGCAGGGGCAGTGCCCCCGAGAAATTTTTTTTTTGCCTCATTTTTTTGTGTTGCCTCGATTTTTGTGTCCATTGTTAGGCGGTTTTTAGGCACATGGTTTTTGCTGATGGTTTTCTTTTTCCGGTTAAGGAATTAAGGTTGTTGACTAATCCAGGTCATTGGGTTAGGTTTTTGGATGTCATTGGCTCCTATATGTATATTGTATTGTTATCACAATGAATGAATATAGAATATGATGGTTTTCTCGGTTTGGGTTTCTAGGGGAGAAATCTCTGTGTAATGTTTGTATTTGCCATTGTATATTTTCTGTTCTTTTACTGAAAATCTGTTTGCAGTAAATATTGTACAAGGTTAAAATCTACATTTTGTATCAGAGATTTGTTGGCTTCAGGGGGACGCCTTTGTGTTCAATGTTTTGGATGGGGACTATGATAAGCCTTGTTACAGTGGGAGATCTGTGGTATTGATTTTTAAGCTGAAAAGAAATGGAAAACATTTCGAAAACAAAGATCGAGAATTTTAATGGGAAATGTGTTGAGATGTGGAAGCTCAAGATGGAAGATCTATTGGTGGATAGAGATCAGTGGATCATGGTAGATCCAGGTATTGCACCTATAGGAACTTCAACAGATGCCTGTAAAAAGTTGGATCAGAAGGCAAAGAGCACAATCTATCTGTGTCTCTCCGATTCAATATTACTGAATGTGTCAGAGGAAGCTACAACCAAGGATTTATGGGATAAGTTGGGGAAGTTGTATTAGTCTAAGTCCCTAGTAAATAAATTATTCCTGAGAAAGAAGTTGTATAACCTGAGGATGAGACATGGAGACTCAGTGGCAGAGCATTTGAACGCCTTCAATACTATGGTAAGTCGGTTAGTATATGTTGATATTAAAATTTCAAATGAAGATAAGTGTATCATTTTATTGTGTTCTTTACCAGACTCATGGGATAATATGGTTGTGGCCATAGGTAGTAATACAACTTCTTTGAAGTTTTATGAAGTGGTCTCATCCTTGTTGTCGGAGGAGATGAGACAGAAGAATATGGAAGGACATAGCACATACGCATTATTTGCAAGAGGGCGCTCCCAGGAAAGAAATAGATCTAAGTTCTCAAGTAGGAAATCTAATTCTAAGGGTAGATCTAAATCTCCCATAAATTTTGTAAAGGTATGTTGGAGATGTGGAAAATAAGGGCACTACAAGAAGAAGTGTAGATCCAAAGTTGAGAAAAAGAAGGGATCTGAAGAATCTCCTTTTACAGAAGAAAATACCTCCAAGGAAGAAGGAGGGGATGTGTACTTGGATTCTTCAAGCACACATGCATATCATGAGGCATGGTTGGTTGACTTAGGTGCATCCTTTCATATGACTCCCCACAGGGAGTGGTTCTGTGAATATAAAAGGTATGATGGATGTAATGTTTTCCTAGGTGATGACTTGACAACGAGAATCATAGGTCGAGGAAAATTAAAGTTGAGGCTCATAGATGGAAGGATTAGAACACTACCTAGTGTTCTGCACATCCCAGGATTGGCCATAAATTTGATTTATGTAAGAAAACTGGACGATGCAGGGGTACAAACCATATTTGAAAAGGAATCCTGCAGGATGCTTCGAGGAGCAATGGTGTTGTTGAAGGGATTTTGGTTTGGAACTTTGTATAAGATGCAAGGAAGCACTATTAGTGATGGGTGTAATAGTTCCATTGTTTCTGATATTGAAGTTGAAGAAGAAAGAACTCCTACAGTCTCTAGAGAAAAGGTTATGTTGTGGCATCAAATACCGGGGCATATTGGAGAGAAGGGTCTTTGACTACTACACTGTAAAGGTATGGTTTAAGGTATGTATAACTGCTCTCTAGATTTTGATTTTTGTGAACATTGTGTATATGGGAAGAAGAATCGGGTAAGATTCCCCTCTGGTGCAACGAGGGAAGAAAGAATTTTACAGCTAGTTCACAGTGATGTTTTTGGACCTATGTTGGTCCCATCATTGGGAAAATCTGTATACTATGTCTCATTTATAGATGACTTCTCGAGGAATAATTGCATATATTTCCTTAGGAATAAATATGAAGTCGTTGACATGTTTAAAGAGTTTAAGGCTCTTGTTGAGAATCAAACAGAGAAAAGAATTAAGGTGTTGAGGACAGATAATGGCAGAGAGTTATGTGGGAATGAATTTGAAGAATTATGTAAGAAGTGTGGTATATCAAGGAAGAAGACTACTCCATATACACCTCAGCAGAATGGAGTTGCAGAAAGGATGAACAAGTCATTGATGGAAAAAGCAAGGTGCATTCTTAGTGGTGTCAGGTTATGGCAAGAATTATGGGCAGCGGCAGTGGGTACTGCATGTTACCTGGTCAATAGATCACCCTCATAAGCGTTGGATGACAAGACTCCACAATAGGTATGGACTGGTAAGAAACCTTCTCTCACACATCTCAAGGTATTTGGATGTGATGCATATGTTCATGTTCCAAACGAAAACAAGAGTAAGCTAGATAAGAAGGCTGAAAAGTGTATCTTTATTGGATATAAAGATGGTCTCAAAGGTTATAAGCTTTGGAACCCAAAAACTAAGAAGGTAGTGTATTGTCAAGATGTGGTATTTAGAGAAATCAAGGATGTTGTTAAATAGGAAGTCCTACCAAGTAAGGAAGAACCAAAGAAAATAGAGTTTGATTTAAAGGATGATGAATCGAACTCTACAGAAGAACAAGAATTAGAAGAAGATCCTCATACTCCAGTATTTAGGAGATCGGTTCGAGAAACAAGGCTACCAGAAAGGTATACTCCATCTAATTTTTGTTCAAATTTTGCTTTGTCTATTATTGATGATGATCCTAGAACTGTCAAGGAGGTAGTGGATTCAGATGATGGAAATCTTTGGGAAAAGGCCATGGACGAAGAAATGGTAACTTTAGTTAAGAATGAGGCTTGGGGTCTAGTGGAGTTGTCGACTGGAAGAAATCCCATTAGCAACAAATGGGTATTTAAAAATACGTTGAGTGCGGAAGGAAAAGTGGAGAAATACAAAGCTCGATTAGTAGCAAAGGGTTATTCCCAGGTTGAGGGAATTGATTTTGGTGAGATTTTTTCTCCTGTTGCCAAGTTAAGCTCTATAATATTTTTGTTATCTGTTGTTGTTGCATTTGATTTTAAAGTAGAATAGATAGATGTGAAGACATCATTCCTACTTGGGGATCTGGAAGAATAAATATATATGAAGGAGCCATAAGGATTTGTTGTGAAAGGAAGGAAGGAGTTGGTATGCAAGCTGAAAAAGTCCTTGTATGGTTTAAAACAATCACCAAGGATGTGGTATCAAAAAATTGATACTTATATGTTGGGACTTGGTTTCACAAGAAGCAAAGAGGATCATTAAGTGTATTTTAAATTAATTGGTGATCATTTTATTTATTTGGTATTGTATGTGGATGACATGTTGCTGATAGGAAACAACAAGGATATTATCCAGGATGCGAAAACTCAATTGTCCTCTAAATTTGAAATGAAGGATCTCGGTGCTTCAGATTTCATTTTGGGAAAGGAAATTAAAATAGACCGGAAAAAGAGGAAACTTTGGTTAAATCGGAGAAAATATGTCGAGACAATATTGCAGAGGTTTAATATGCAGGAATGTAAACAGGTCAAGGTTCATATTCTTGTTGGTGTAAAGTTATCTGCGGATCAGTGTCCCAAGACATAGGAGGAGGAGGAGGAGGACATGTCTCGTGTTCCATATGAAAGTGCAGTTGGTAGTTTGATGTATGCAATGGTCTGTACTATACTGGAAATTGCACATGCAGTGGGAGTTTTGAGAAGGTATATGTCAAAACCAGGGAAGGAGCATTGGACAACAGTAAAAAGGGTTTTCAAGCATTTGCGTGGAACTGCTAGATATGGATTGTGCTACCAAGGAAGACCGGGATTAGACAAAGTGTTGGATATATGTGGCTTTGTGGATGCAGATTGGGCTGGAGATCTGGATCGTAGGAGATCTACAAGTGGGTATGTGTTTAACCTGTTTGGAGGAGAAATAAGTTGGATGAGAAAAAGACAGGTTGTAGTGGCACTTTCAACTACAGAAATTGAATACATGACGGCCACTCATGCAAGTAAGGAAGAATTATGGTTACAAAGGTTGTGTTCAAGTATTGGGTTGGTACAACAAGCTGTAAGGATAGATTGTGACAATGAGAGTGCAATTTTTCTGGCTAAGAACCCAACTTATCATTCAAAGCCAAAGCATATTAATATTCAATATCACTTTGTGAGAGACATGGTTGAAGAAAAGAAAGTGTTGTTGATGAAGGTGGACACTTTGAAGAATGTTGAAGATTCATTAACAAAATTTGTGCCCACTGAGAAGTTCTCTGGGTATAGAGGATCCATCTGTATTGCTGCCCTGAATTGTTGACTATGTAACCCTATAACCCCCTATATGAAAAGAAAACAACAAGTGGGAGAGTGTTGGGTATGTGTTCGGGGGCAACGCCCCCGAGAAAAAAAAAATCCTCGGGAAATGTGTCGCATTTTTGCCTCATTTTTTGTGTTGCCTTGATTTCCGTGTCCATTGTTGGGTGCTTTTTCGGCACATGGTTTTTTGTCGATGGTTTTCTATTTCTGGTTAATGAATTAGGGTTGATGACTAATCCAGTTCATTGGGCTAGGGTTTTGGATTCCAATGGATCATATAAGTATATTGTATTGTAAATAATGTATCATAATGAACGAATATAGAATATGTTGGTTTTCCTAGTTTGGGTTTCCAGGGGAAAAATCTTCGTGTAATGTTTGTATTTTCCATTGTACATTTTCTGTTCTTTTACTCAAAATATGTTTTCTGTAAATATTGTACAAGGTTAAAATCTACAGAAACGACTTCAAATTCTCCTCGCCCCTCATCCATTCCTTACGGACCAACAACATACACTCTCTCCATGATGTTTGCATTGGGTTCCCTCAGCCTCAAGGATGAGCAGGCTGGAAAGACATGATTTCCTTAGGTCTCTCAGAATCCCTTCAAGTTGAATGGAACTCTTTTCTATCACAGTTATGTGAAAATCTAGTCATTCTCTCCCAAGATGAAGATGACTCCTTATGTTGGTCCTGCAACTAGAGAGACGGTTCCTTCAAAAAGAAATTAGGATACAGAGCCTGGAAGGAAGAAAGGAAAAATGTCCAACCACAATGGTGGTGGAAGACTTTATGGAAATCCAAGGCCCCTCTGCGTTGTAAACTCCTAATGTTGTTGGCCCTATCCAATAAACTGTTGACCTGAGATAACTTGGAAAAAAGGAATCGGCATGGTCCAAACCATTGTGTACTATGCAAACAAAACTCTGAAACCACTTCTCATCTATTTGTTTCATGCCCCTTTACAGGTCAGGTTGCCTTGGATTTAAAAGAAAAGCTAAAAGCAGGCGCAGATTGGAGTAATCCATCTCTTGAGGAATGCTACAAGATTTGAATACAATACATATCGCTAAATTTGTATGCATGATTACCATGCATCATGGTAGCAAATTCATGGTGGGCTCGCAATGCGGCACTTTTCAAAGATAAATGGATAACGCCATAATTCATTACATCCCTAACACTAGCACAGGAAACATAAACCAAAGAGGATCAGAAAAATCCAAAACAGTGGGCTCCCTCCTTCCTTGTTCTGAATTACTCCATCTCACGGGGATATTTTGACGGATCTAGCCAAGGACACCCTCCCTCAATTAGAGTTGGTGTGGTTTTATTCTTAAACCAGAATCATTACATTAATATCAAGAACTCTCTAGGAGGGGGTTCCAACAATAAAGTTGAACTCATAGCTTTGTGGACCCTCCTATAGACAGAAAAACAAAAGGACATTAGGAAGACTTAGGTCATGGGAGACTCTAAACTGGTGATAGATTGGGAAAAAGGAAAACTCTCTATTTATAATATCAACCTGGCCAATATTACGCGAGACACAAGACTTTCCTTCCAATCCTTTGAATAGATTTATTTTCAACATGTCCTGAGAGAACTAAATGTAAAAGAAGATGAACTCTCGAAAGAAGCTCTACAACTATACTTCAGGTACTACGAGTACTTTGAAGGAACTAAAACAAAAGAAATGGAATTTCGGTTGTAACTCTTCAAAGGAAAGGTTGGAAAAGATGCAAGGAAAAACCATAAAGTACTGAATGTTTTGCTAGCTAATAGAACAAATAGGTGGTTGTAGTTATAGGACTTTTTTTGTAACTATCAGGATGAAAGCCTCTTAAGGCAGTTTTGTAAGTTCAGAACATGTATATCATGTATATTCTATGAATATAAGAAGCTTTTTTTCTATGGAAAAAAATTATGATAAAGTTAATCAATGTTTTTTTATTTTTAATGTTGTGGTTTGTTTACCTAAACTAATCATGTTTAATGTGATTATGCTAGTTCATGATCTGATTTTAAAAGAGTAAATATTAATAATACCAATATTATTGATTTATTATTAATAATAATCATGACAATGGAGAAGAATAAGAATAAGAATAGAAATATTAATAGAAATAATTATATAATTATTAATAAATATTTTTTTACTGCACTTGATTCTTCTCATCAAATCCCAATTGGTTATGGAGGGGTTTTAATTTGTTTTCTAATACTTAATATTTAAATGAACTTGCAATGCATTCGATGTGATGTGGTGGAGGGGAGGCTAGGGTTATTATGTGTTAGGAGATAGAGCCAAGCCTTATAATTGTTGGATGGAAATGGAACTGGATGAGGAACATGTTGACTCTTCAGATTACCTCATAGAATTCCTAGCTCGCAGGGGATGTAGAAGTAATAAAGGAGATGTGGTGATAGATACCATTGTTAAGAGAGGTAAACATTATGTGAAGTATAGGAAAAGTTAGATAAAATTGGCTCTCAGAGGATACATAAAAATGCATTAGGTAGTGGATTTTGTAGACCAAGGTCTAATAAAAGGATTTTATGGTCATTGGTTATCTAAAAAAACCCTAAAGTGTTGGTTGTAGAAAGAGTGGATTCCAATGGTAGGCTATCATTTGGAATTCCACCTATTGGTTATGTGTTGTCTAACTTCTATTTTTTATCGAGGGATAAATACAAGATTCTAAATACCCATTGGTTGTGGGGTATCTTTCCCTTAACAATCAAGAAGTCAATTCCATTCTTTGATATGGGATTGGAGAGAATATCTTCAAAGCCTATATGTTTCAAGTTACCTGGATTTCCCCTTGATATCTACTCGATTGAAGTTTCTAGAGAGATTTGTAATACTCTTGGTTCTTATATAGAGGAATATTTAAACTTTTAGGTGTCAAACTTATGCATAAGAGGATGGATCTTATTGATCTAGTGAAATGGATCTCGACAAACATAAAATAGATTTGATGGCTCAAATCAATTAATAAGACTCAAAAAAATTAGAAGGTTGGCTATGGAAGTGAAGCTTGAGGCTAGGATTTTGATGACAATGTTGGAGGATGCATTGATAGTGTGAAGGGACCCACGCTTGTCCAATCTACTACTACTCACCTCCAAAGTTCTACATCACCAATGAAAGCAAAAAATAATTAAATAATTTAAGGAATTGTGAAATAGAACATTGTTAGCAAAAAGACAAAGGAGAGGAAGAACACTGGAGTTAGGAAGTTGAAGAGTTGGGATATATGGCCCTCTAATTGTTCTACTTGTTAAATTTTGGATAGTGTTGGAGAAGAGGTTCTTTGGTAGAGAAGAGAGGGATTTCATAAATTATTTCTAAGTTTTAATCTATAATTCTCCAGAGAACCAAAACAATATTGTAATTTTGCAATTGCCAAGAATTAAATCCTAGGAAAAATAGTTTGATGTTAGAGTTTTCCCTATGGGTTTTCTCCAAGATAATCTATGTGTCTATGGTGTATTTTTGTTGCATGATCATGATTTGATTCAAATTGTATAGGGAATGAAATGAAACACTCATAGGAAATTACGAGAAAACACATTAATACAATGAAAACCCAACTTCTATTAATGAATAAAATAGCATAATATTGTAGAACACAAACTGGTTAGAATGATGGTATCTTATCTTTGAAGAGAGAGAGAGAGAGAGAGAGAGAGAGAGAGATGTCGTCTACGCTCATTCGCAAAAGATCATACAAGATGATGAAAGGATGGTCTTTTAGCATATAGCAAGAACCCTAAAAGTCAAAAACCCTAACCCTAGGAGGTGAGGTGACAAAAAAGATGTTTTTGGGCCCAAGGTGGTTAGTTTCTACATCAACTTCTTGAGGGTGAAACTTTCACATACAATATTTGTTTGGATTACATATTATCTTGTTGTAAATATCTAAATAAGGAATACAATATTGAAACATGGCCACGGTGTATCAAAGACAAACCTAGGCCCTGAAATTTCCCAGAATGTTTTTTAGGGACTAAAAACAACCTCGAAAGCTTAGAACCCAAAAAATCCTAAAAAATCATAATAAAACTACCAAGATGGAGAACTTTTATGATTCAATGGAAAATGTGGTTGGCCACCGATATCCACCTGGATCAGTCCTCCCCCCTTAGGAAGTAATGGTCCCCATTGCATCAAGTTCCCGCATTATATGGGGAAACTTTTGCTAAATCTAAATCTTGGTGAGCCATTTTCCTTGTTGAAGAAGTTGTTTTGATTTGACAAACAAACAGAGTTGAATGTTCTTCTAGCGAGTGCCCTTCACATTGGTTTCTATGATCCAATCCATTGAATCCTACTAAAGGCATTTACGATTGAGTTTTGTAGGGGAAATTGATCAACCACCTTCAAGGTGTCCAATAGAGGTGGGAAATATTGTCGAAGCAACTCCACATTAAACATCGGATGCAAGCACGATGGCTTCACCTTGTTGACCAATATCTTATCACGTTCATTCATAAATGGGTTTTTAAAATTGTGAAAAATAGGGTCAATATATTGTAGGTATTGGGGGGTTGATGCAGGGTACGAGGGGGTTATAGGTAATGGAGGGTATAAAAAGTGGAATATGGTAAAAATATGGGATATCTAGTAAAAATAGGGTTGTTTTATTGGAAAGATGTATTGGGAGGGGGGTTCGACAAAAGGATTTTGGGAGGTATTTTTCAATATCTAGTGAAAGTAGGGGTATTATTTAATATCCCATGAATTTCGGTGCTATGTCATATGTTCACTAAGTGGAGAATCCATGGGTGTAAGCCAAGGAAAGGCAGAATACTCAATTCGAAATCATTTTCACCCACGTCCTTTGTGATGGTGTAAATTCCATATCAAATTGGTATGGGCTTCCTGTGGGGGCCATGAGGTTCTCTTTTACAAATGCAACATACCTTGTCACCAACTTGAAACTTATGTGGAACTCGATGTTGGTCATGCCGTTGCTTGTACTTGGCATTGGCCTTCTCAAAATATAATAAACTTGTTGTTAGAGGTGATGGATCTATTCACCAATTTTGGATTCTTTTTCTGCCTTGGTTTGAGCATGGGAGGAATTTATCGGTGAATATGGAACAAGAAGAGATACATCAATGGGGCCAATGGTTGGAACCCCAAGAACACCTAGAAAACGTTGTGGCCAATAGAGTTATGGAGGGATTTTTTTATAGCTATGATGAAAATATGGAAGGCTCTCATCCCATGTACATGGATTCTTGAAGTTGTACATGTGTAGGATATGCACAATCATCATGTTGACCACTTATGTTTTCTCATCTATTTGGGAGTGAAAGGAAGTCAATTTGGTCAATTTCGTGTCCATTAGAGACCATAGGCTATACCAGAAGGTACTAATGAACTTGATGTCCCTATCTGAAATAATGGTCTGTGGTATCACAAAATGAACCCAAACATGCTCAAAGAAGAGCCTAGTAGTGGCTTCATCAATGATACTCTTTTTATATGGTGTCAAAATGGCCATCTTAGAGAATTGATTGGTGACCACAAAGACACAATTGTGACCATGTTTGGTTGAGGGAAAATATAACATGTAATCCATGGAGACTAACTCCCAGGGCTTGTCTAGGGTAGGGAGAAGAGTGTATAGCCATTGCTTCTTGATGCATGGTTTAGCGATGGTACACAAAGTGCATGACTTGATATACTAGCTCACATCTTGTCGAAGCTTTGGCCAGTAGAAATACTTTTGAAGTACTACTATTATCTTCTCCACACCGAAGTTCTCTTCCACCCAATTTTAATGTGCCTCCCAAATTAGCTTTGCATGCTCGCTTGAAGGAACAAAATGATGGCCTAGATAGCACAAGAGTGCATCCTGGAGCTGGAAGTTTAGGACTTGTTTGCTTGCACTCAATGTTTGTGATCCGAAATCGGATCCAGAAGCCTGACAGGGCTTGAAAAATGCTCAAAAA
>ML813490.1:29188-41067 GCA_009831015.1 Picea engelmannii | reverse complement strand
TGCTATAAATTTGTATGCCCGTAGAGGCTGTGAGTGTGTCTGAGAGGAGTGAGCCTGTCTGTAATCTCCATTAGCTGAATAATAAGATAGCCGATACCAATGCTTGGTGGACGTAGCCCAACATTTGGGTGAACCACGTAAATCGCTGTGTCTTTTCTGTTTGCATTTGTATTGTTTGATTCTTATGGTAATTGTGTTTTCCGCACTGGCAATTACAACAGCATGGAATCTATATTTGCAAAAGTCTCAAATGTAGTACTAGTTTTTTACTATAAGCTTAAGTTGCAATTTTTTTTTACTACAATCATTACATTCTCTTTGCTCTTTCTTAGACATTTGGAGGCATGAAGTTCTTACAATCACTATCATACTTACCTGGTTTCATTAGAAATATCACATTACTTGATCAATTGATGGCTGGGTTGATTAGTGTAGGGATAATGTATATAAATAAACTCTTGTTTAGCATTTATTTCAATAGTTGAGTTCAGATTAGAAGCAGTTTTATGGGTTTTTATATACAGAGGTCATAAGAATTAGTTTTAGAAAGTTGACTTAGAGAAGAGATTATATAAGAAGAGCATAATTGAAAGAAGATTAATTTCATAAATCAACAGAATTGATATAGAGAACATGGTTACATGACTTGGTTCTTATCAATTTAAGGTATTCACAGGTTAACGTAGATGAGAAGGGATTGGTTTAGAAGAGGATGAAGGCACCTAATCTGCATGTTCTTAGTGCTTTACATGGAAGCATTATCCCGCTAGAGCCAATATTAGAACTTCAAAATTTTTGTTCGTTTAGCAAAATTAATTTTGGCCTACCTCTTGTGTTTAAAACCATCATTGTTATGGCTTTGTAGTTTAGTTTTGATTTAAAATCCAAACCTTCAACACCTGTCAGTGATAAATCCAAGTTTCTAAGAGCACATATATGAACTCGATTGCTAAGCATCCATACAATTGTCAGCCAATGCCCATACACCAGCCCAGTAGAAATTGTACACTCGAGGCATTTATCATGTAATCATATGCCTAAAGAACTACCATAGTATCAAGCGGTGTGCTGAGATCCCATAGTCCAAGCACTAAAATAAGCACCGAATTTTAGTCCAAGCATTGAACAAGTTTGCCAGGGAACCCGCGGTGTTTATTTCCATACATCCAAGAGCTATGCCCATAAGCTAATCCCAATAACAAAGGCCCGATCTCGATAATGGCTCACTCATTGACCCAATTCGACAGTATTTGTATAAATAAAAAGTCTGACCACATGGCCCCCAGTTCGATGAACAGATGGAAACAAGGCAAGGACTCGACCATAAATAAGAGCCAACTCGACGACACTTGGCACAGTGGTGACAGAGTTGGATAATTCCACATGGATTATCCTTAGTAAATTTCCTTCCATATTTAAAAATTGTGGAATTTTTAAAGGGATTGTTTTAAAAACAAAAATGGTTCTAGGGTTTAAAGGAATATGATCACCATTGCTATTTAAATCTCACAAATGTAATTTCCAGTCCCAGGCCTTACAAGATTCATATTGAATCCAATATCATTGGAAATGATAGGAGTGTTTCTTCTAGAGGATTTTAATTACTGTGGTGAATATATTTAATATTAATTGAGTGCATAAATGTTTGATCGTTTTGGGTAATGGCACCTGTAATATAGACTTTTTGTGATTATGCAAATGGAATTCATGCCATGAAATATGTAAACAAGAAAAGAGATAGATGGAGCATCAAGTAACAATGCAAAAAGGGATAAGTGGCAACAATGGTTATTGGAGGAATTAATGCATGAAAAACAATTCCTTGCTGACTGGTGAAGAGTATTATAGGTGTCAAGCCCTCCTATGATGAGCTCTTCTAATTTGATGATGTTTTTGATAAATAAAAGAGCATTATTAGGGGAGCTGAGGCATCATTCCAAATCGGGGCACAAAAAGTGGAGTTTCTTATTGACGAAAATGGGTGCGAAGCCGCTCAACTGGTTAAGGAGAGGAGCGAAGCCGTCGACTGGTTAAGGAGAGGAGCGAAGCCGCTTGTCCTTCCTAGGGCAAGGAAATTGACCCACACACTATTATTAGCAAATAGTTCCATCATTTCTGGGAGGAGCGATCCATCATTCAATAGCATAAAAGCATAAACAAAATTCAAATAGGGGTTGCAAATTTACCGTAGACTATGGGTTGAAGTTTTTTGAAATAAACCCAAGGGGTTGTTGTAATTCTTGAAAAAGAAGACATCCATGGACTCATTGCTTATTTGCAGAGCCCTATTTTCTTCTCTTTTTTTTGTTTTAAGATTCTCATTTTTTATTAATGTTTTTTTCTGTTATGGATGTAATTAATGCATTTTTTAGGCCAAGGTCCTTATATATTCAAAGATTTATAGAGACAATTTTTATTTCATAGGTCTTTGTTGGATTGGGTAAAGTATTTATGCAGATGTAGAGTATAGTCAAAGAATTATGAGTTGTTCTTGAAATATAAATTTAAAGTTTCTCTTTAATTTGTTGTACGAGTGTTAATAGGACTGGATTCATTGTTCAATTCCCAATTTAAGAACTTATGTCTTGTTGGATTCATTTTCTTTAAATGCACAACAAAACCATTCACATGTCATGAATGTTGGAAGACTTCCATAACTCTTGCGGTATTTGTGATACTTCTTTTGTCTTTGAAAACATTTATTTCCCTACTCATTGTCTTTTTGAGATTATATGTTTCTCTTAACTTCTTCTACACCTACCATTTTAAGTTTTTGTGCTCTGCAAATCGAGGCTCTAGTTCCCAATGGAAAGGCTCTTGGTCTGAGAGATTTAATAAGTTTTTATTCCAGTCTATTGTGCCTTACCTTCAACCTTTTTGACCCATTTTCATGCATCCCCTTATTTTATTTTTATATACATAAAACCCTTTTCCACCCATTTTTCTTTTTTTTTAATACTTGGGAACACATTTTACAACGCTTTTAGCTATTTTAATGATTTGTGTGAGATTCCTTATCCTATGCAGAGATTCCCTTTTCTATAACAATTTCCTCACACTCCACACAAAATGTTGTCATGTCCCACACAACCCAATACTTAGTTTATTTTAACCTTCCATTTGTGTAGAGGACCCATCACAACCCTCCTCTCCACAAAACCTTTTCTTTTGTACACACATTCTTCCACACAACTCTTGTACATGCCACCCTGCGTATCCTTCTCTTCGCACTCACCATACCTCCACTCCTTCCGCACACCTTTCCCTTCTGCACTTCTGAAGTTCTACACAACTAATGTTATAAGGGTTGATATCTCTATCTATACTTAGTGAAATATTTATAAATATCCTGCACCTTGCACATTATTCAGGGGTCACTTATTGCACATTAATTAATCTCGATTTGGGAGGTAAAGGGCAGTGATTCGAGGATAATGTGAATTAATTATCCCACTTTCCCATGAATCACTTTCTTGTCAAAATTAACTTCCATTTGTGGTTGCCCATATTTCAAAAGAAATTTGTATGTATGGAAATGATGCTTAATAAATGTGATTCCTTCGCTCATCCTTTAAAGAGTCTTGGGCTCCGTAGTTCATAAGTGATCGTGTCACGTATATCAAAGTGCATTGGAAGAATAAGAAATATGGAAACTAGAAGAAGAAAAGAGCCATTTTTTGGAGATATTGCTAACTCTCTTTCCCTCCAAGACAAAGACTTTCATTAGTCCTTGGCATATAAGTGGTATCAGAGCTTAACTCTTGAACAAAGGAAAAATAACAAAATATGGATGATGGGCTTGATAAATGCTTATTGTATGCTTAAAGTTTTTTACTTCAAAGAGCTATTTTTCTGGTGTTCTCGTAGATTTGATCCAAAAGGAAGAACAATTTGAGTAGCACTTAAAGGGAAGAACCTTGTTCTATTGACTTAAAAAATATTTAAGAGGATGCTTCAACTACTTGCTTCCAATAAAAGTCTTAAGCTTTCGAAAGTTGACTCTTTCATGGATTCTCAATATGGTGGAGAGAATTTGTTAAAGGATTTTATGGTTCCATCCACAGATATTTTGTCCTACCTCTCAACCATCAACATATCCTATTAGCAGAGTCTTATCATGATTTTGCATGGATTTTCAGGTGCTTAATGGGACGAGAATCCACTTCTCACATTCCCAGGTCATTTTTGTATGTATTATATTTTTCTTTTCGAAAAGAAGTCATCTTCGACTAGGCTGAGGTAATCTCAAATGAGATTTCCTTTCAGTTGGCCAACTATTTTAAAACTTGGATATTTTTCATGATTGTGTATATGGTCCTGGAAATCGCCTATTGTAATGTCTTTGAGGGGTTTCCCCTAAAAGAAAATTTAAATGTTTATAATGAACCAATTCAATTATGGTACCCTATTCTTTGGAAACATAATGTACCTTTCCATTTCTTCCCTATTCATGATAAATTCCTTCAGGAATTTAGATATATGTTGACTGGAGCCGCACCCAGAAGGATAACTCAAGAAGTGGAAGATTTTCTCAAAGGAAAGAAACCTCTTTTCTTCTTCCCACATTTTGTTTGTGACATGTATCTTGTTGCAAAGGTTTGCAGACAACACAAGGCATGTTCGTCCTATTTGACATAAAAGAAAGAAGCAATTTGGTTCATTACTCTTTCATGTTTCCAACACAACAATAAGGAAATCCACCCATTTAATGGAAATGTATGAAATGCTTACTCCATTCAATTTAAAGGAAATAAAACTATTGATAGGTTTCGACCCTAAAGGACTGTTCTTCGAACACTTGGAATCCATGAGATATATCAACATTTTTATAAGGATTTCTGAAGGAACTGGTGATAGCGACCAAAATAGCCAAATAAAGAAGGAAAATAATGTATGTAATGATGGCATGGTCATGAAAGTTAGCACAAACACTCAAAGACACAATAGAACAAGGCAAAGAGGAAGAGACACAACCAATGTGCAATCTTATTATGTTCCCCATTCACATAGGAGATCCTCCTCTACACAAAGGAAACACTAATCAAATGTGTGTATATTAGAGAACAACGAAGGAGGTGATGGAAGAGATGATGGAGAAGACCTACCCCCTATTGATATTGAAAAAGAACATGCAATATATTAGCATAAAAGAAAGAGAAGACCAAGCAAACATAACTCGCAGAACACAAGAAGCACATGTAATGTAGTTGATATGGAAATAGACAATCCCATGATGTCTGACTGGGTGGCACTAAGAATCATTGAAATTCGACAACTGCAGAGGATTTGGCCGAAGAGGAACCAACAATTTTTGAAGAGAAATTTTTTACATTGCACAATGATAAACATATTAAAGAAGAGAAAAATTGCAAATAGATAAAGTCCACGTTAAAAGTAAGAAAGTGACTCAAACATGGAATTCAATAGTATATGTCTTAGGAGTCGAATCCTCATGACTCCTTAAATTACATATCACTACTGGAGACCGTCTTTTCCATTCCATTTCTAAGCAAGAGTTGGAAAATATCAAATTGAAAAGAAGAATAACTGAACTTGAGGACACATTAAGTCCTAAGCCATTGCTCGCAGAACCTTTGGCCATTGTTGCACTTGATCAAATGCTCCCTAGTACACCTGGAACATCGGTAAAGGTAAGAAAAGCTGCCAAATTGTTAAATGGAGTCAAATTGTATGTCACGGAAAATATTAATAAGAGGATTACTATTATTTCACAAGCATGGGAAGTCACTACAAGTCTAATGAACCTGTCTCAAAGAATTTCCAATCTAACATAATTTTTGCAAAAGGATTTAGAGCATGATGAAGCTTACTATAAAAATTTCTTGAGTACTTTCATTGCACCGATGACAATTCTAAGCGACTATCATAGAATTCAACAACAACTACATTCAAATAAAATAATAAAACAACTAAAATTAGGATGGATGGAAATGATACAAATGTTAAGAGATTCAATTATCACCTATACAATAATAAATGATAAAAGAAGAAATGCATTCTTAAAAGCACAAGAAGTTGTTAAGGACCTTGAAGGCCCACAATTTGTAAGAGATTCAAGTATCATAACAAAAGAACAATTAGAAACAAAGTTAAGCACGATTAAAGCATCATGGGCCAGTGAGTTCAATGAACTCATCGATTTTCCATAGGATAAAATTAAGTGGGGACTTGTTACTTTTGTAAACAATAATGAAGACCACTTGGAATCAATAGAGCATCTACCCTCTGAGTTTGAAGAAATTGAAGAGGAAATATTCATGCTAAGGGTTAAACAAGACATCATCATCACACAAATGAAGGATTATATTGATGAGTTTCTCAAGAAATCATTGGTGGAAATAGTTCACCCAGAGTAACTACCAAAAAGTAGTTATCTCAAGAAGGCTCGTTGCCTAGATATAAAGAAAAAGACCCCAACAACAAAAAAATAGAAGATAACAATCAAGAGAGAGAGATACATCCATTTGTATACCATTCCTCCTCCATTATGTGAGTGTTTTTCTTTTCGAAGCATTTCTCTTCCTTTCATGCCGATCTTTGATCATCTAGCCTTATTAAGTGTATTGCTCATTTGTAAAGATAATCTATGATTGCATTTCTCATTTTCTTCCAAGTCACTGTTACTATTTATTTGGTCCACGGGAACCCCATCCCAGTCCGTTTGGAAAAATATATTTCTTTTATAGTTTAAGTATCCGGAATATTGTGTCCTGCGATAGGCAAACATCTTATTTGACCTTGAACATCAATTTGTAATATTTTTTACTCTCGCAAAGAGTTATTTCGAGGAGTTCATAACATTTGTGGTTTCATAATTTGTATAAGAATGATATCTCATGTATGTTTATCCTATGCATATTACGATTCTAAATGAATGAAATCATTTAAACCTCTCTAATTTATGGGCCATCAGTTTGATTTTCTGTCTATGTGTCTTGCTTCAAAATATTTTATCTCATTACTCGAGTTAATGGATGTAGTTGTTCTGTTTATTATATGTGAGGTTATTGTCTTTCTATTATATTTATTTTCATTTATTTTACCACCTAGTCCACTTACAATTGTTGATGTTGAATGTATAAATTTGATTTCTAAGCAAGTGTATTGAATATCTAAGTGAGAAAGAGGAGCACAACCTCTATAAAAGCGCAAGGGGAATCTTGGTAATTCTTTAGATAATACCTTAGGAGGTTGACTCTTGTCCCTTACAAGAAAAGAGATCAACAAACCCTTTATTCTTATTCTTTATCACTTGAAATATGGCATTTTGTGTTGAATTTTGTGAGCTATTGCTATGGTGACAGTGGGAAACCAACTCTTGAAAATCACTAAGGGTTACCCCCTATGGCCCAAGAGCCATTTTGAGGCCTAAATTGGGTCATAAATTCCTTGACATAGTTTCTTTGAGCCAGGAACATCTCAAGGACTAACATGTTTGGCAACTTGAGTATTGGTGCAAAGTAGAGGCAGTGTTTCACATATCAGAATGCTTTCTACTATGAATAAGACTAGGAAAACTTGGATTTATCTCCACCTTTGGTCACTTGACTTAGGGGCCAAGTGATATGAGAGAACCCCAAAACGAACCTATATTAGACATTGGTGAGGCCCAAGAAGATGGAGAGCCCTGTCAAAGTTGTTAGGGCTAGCCAATCATGAATGAATTGGATCTTGGTTGAGTCCACATGCACCCCATGTTCATCCATGATGTATCCTAAGTATTTAATTTTTTTCATTCCAAATGAGAATTTCTCCAAATTGGTGTGTAACTTGTGTTTCCATAGGGTGATCATGACCTATTAAATGTGTTGCAAATGTTTTTCATAGGTCCAGTTGAATATGAGGATGTCATTCAAATATATGACCAAAAAAGAGTTTGTGAAAAGCCATAGGATATCATCCAAAATCCTCATGAATTTCATTGGAGCATTAGTTAAGACAAAATACATGAACAACCACTCAAAAAGGTCTTCTTTACATTTGAAGGATATCTTCCATACATCAGTTTGTTCTATCAAAACCTAGTGGTAGCCTGAATTCAAATAAATCTTACTAAAGAACCTGGCACCCTTAAAATGATTAAGAAGATCGTTAATTCAGGGGATCAGGTATCAATTCTTGATAGTTATTTTTTTCAGGGATCTATATTTAATATAGAGTCCCCATATTCCATCATTCTTTTGCACCAACACAATTGGACTCCCACAAGGCAAGGAGCTAGGTCAAATGTGGCCCTTTTGGATGAAGTCATGAATTTTATGCTTTATTTCCTCATTCTCTAGAAGGGAGCATTTTTATATTGGACCATTGGGTAAGGGAGCACCAAGTATCAATTCAATGGAATATTTGAACTGACAATGCATAGGCACCCCTATAAGCGAGGAAAATATGTCTCTGCATTCCTATACAAACTTGTCCACCTACTTTTGTTGTGTAGACCTTGTGTTGAAGCTCCAGTGGTTGCAGTGACCTTTAATTCACCTTTTGAGTGAACCATGAAGAGGAAAAACTTTACAGTCTGAGAGATTACCTTTCGATACTATTTTATTGAGATCAATGAAATTACAATAGTTGGAGCTACATCTGGTTCCTTGTAGGTTTGACCTTCCAAAGTAACAATGACATTATGAGGTCGAGACTCATAAATATCAAGACGTTTCCTTATATTGTCCTAAAATAACATCACAAAATTCAAGTGGAAAAATATCACACAGTACCTCATATTTGAAGGGATTGACACCATAGGACATGTGACACTGTTGGATGACAAAAAGGTCTCGACCTTGGCTCAACCAATCAATGGTGTATGGTTGGGGGTGTGGCACAGTTAAAAACTTCAATCTCTAGATGACTTCATCTTAGATTAGGTTCTTTTGGCTCTCACTGTCAACAACGAAATGTAGAGGGGTCCCCTTCACCCACATTTGTGAATGGAAGAGGTGTTTCTCCTCCTCAAGCTCCTCTGACTCTTTTGGTTGGATATTTGTAGTTGTGATGGTAACACTGGATTATGCATCAATGATCCACATTCATTAGTGTTGTTTTAGAGGATTTTGTATAACTTGCACCACTTTCTAGTGTCCTTTTTCGACTTCTCATTACCCTTATATGCCTATGGCTTGGATTAGTTATATGAAGGTTTTATCTCCCTGCTCTGTCTCTTGTTCTATGGGTTAGGGCCACCTTTACCATACTTTTGTTGTGGCATATTTGTGGACTCGAACTCCCTCCTATTTCCTGCGCACCCAGCTGCAGAACTTGATCTTCGAACACAACTGAAGATTTTAAAATACCAGAAGGCTCTCTCTCTCTCTCTCAGCACTTCTCTCTCACAATACAATGATCTCTCACACACTACAATAGAGCTAGAGCAACAAAAATATCCTACCAACCTGACCCATGTCCTCTTCACCTTTATTTATACATTAAAATCCCTCACTGACAGCCTTAGGCCGAAACCTAGGTGCCAAAACCTTAGGTACCAAAACCCTAGGTCAACTTGACCCATTTTTCCCGGGCTTCGCCAGCCTATCTTTCCTTTCTTCCTGTGTGGTGCTAACAGTGGCTTTTACTGCTTGTTGAGCTATCCTCGATCCTTCTTCCTTGCTTATCTATCATCCTCGATCATTTTGTCCAACGGCTTGCTTTTCCGAACTTCGCTCCATCTTTTCTACTCTTTTGCTCACTTCAACCCAGTGACAGTTACTGTGGCTTCCGCGAAGTTCACTTTTCACCTTTTTATTCCTTATTCTTCGCTTCCTTCCATAACCCAAAGCCAACAGGCCCCCAACACTCACTTGTGACTCATCCCGAGGCACTTCATATTTGATTCTTCTATGGTCCGATCCAATGCGTTTTGAACTTCCCAGGGTGTTTTATAAACTTACTGTCATACACCAGTGCTAAATCACCTTGCTTGAATGCCTTCTTCTTGATGTGTCTGTCATGATAGGCCTTTTCTCTTCCCTTCTAAACCTGCTGGTGGAATCCTGCAATAAATCTATCTTCTTCCAGCTCAACCAACTGTACAAGCCTCTTTTGAACGCCGCCAGTATCATCCATGTCTGTAAATGCAACAATTCTTAAGCTTGGCACTAAGTATTCCATCGGGACAACAACTTCAAGACCATAAACCAACTTGAAAGGAGTCTGCATTGTTAATTTCTTGCAAGTGGTTCTATAGGCCCATAGTACTGCAGGTACTCTTAAATCCCTGTCATCCATGTTCACACTGCAAATCTTTGTCAGTGTGGTCTCCAAGATCTTGTTGAATGCTTCAACTGTTCCATTTGCTTGTGGATGGTAAGGTGTACTCTTCTGATGGTGGACTGAAAATTCTTCAGTCAGGGCTTCGACTGTCTTATTGATGAAGTGTGTGCCTTGATCACTCATAAGGGTCTTGGGGCATCCAAACCTGGTTATTATGTCATCAAATATAAAACACGCAGCTGTAGTTGCACTACAATCCTTTACTGCTCTTGCTTTAGCCCATCTAGTTAGGTATTCTGTCACAGTGATTATGTACCTTGCTCCTGTGTGCTTTCTTGGTGGGTTTATAGGTCCCACGAAGTCAATGGACCACTTTTAAAATGCTTGTAGGGTCATCTATGGTGCTATGGAATTTCATCTCTTTGGGATGGTTTTCCAACTCTCTGGTATACATCACAAGCTCTGGCATAATATTTAGCATCTTTGTGTAAGGTAGGCCACCAAAGGCTAGCTCTAAGAACCTTCTGTGCAGTTTATTTCCCTGTGTAATGTCCTCCTGCAATGCCTTCATGAGCTTTTGTGATGATCAATGGTCACTCGGTCTCCATAACGCACCTCCTTAATATCTCATCAGGTCACATATTGTATAACTGTCTCGCTATAAGTGAAAAGTGTGCAGCGCACACCACTAGTTGTTTCTTTTGAGAGATGGTATACTCACTCGACGCCATTCCTGTTGACAGGAACTGGACTATTTCTGTGAAGTGGTCATCAATATTGGTAATGGCTAGTTGTTGTGCATTCGACAGTGTGTCCTCCAAACTGCTGGGTTCTTCACCATGTTCCAACCTTGACAAGTGGTCAGGGTCTTTATTCATCCTTCCAGGCTTAACTATGATCTCAAAATCATATTTTTGAAACAACAGAAGCCCTCTGCATATTTTCCCCCCCAACACTGGCTTGTTGACTAGGTACTTCAGTGCGGAGTGATCTGTGAACATTTTAAAGTGTCCTCCCAACAAGTAGTGGTGGAATTTCTGCAGCGCATACACCATGGACAATCCTTCTCTTTCTGTAGTGGTGTAATTAATTTCAGCTGTAGATAGCTTCCTGCTAGAAAAATCTAATGGATGGTCGATATCCCCTTCTCCAGGTTGTGCCGGTACTACTCCTAATGCAATAGAAGACGCATCGACATGCACATGAAATTCTTTGCTCCAATCTAGAAAAACTAGAATAGGCACAGTAACCATCTTTTGTTTCAGTGTGTCAAAGCTTATCTGACATTCTTCTGTCCAGCTAAACATACAGTCTTTCTTCAGCAGCTTCTCCATAGGTGCTATAATCTATGCATATCCTTTGATGATTTTTTTGTAATAGCCAGTATGTCCTAGCACAGTGCACAGTTGTTTGACTGAAGTAGGAGGCGGAAAATCAACTATACTTGCAATTTTTTATGGATCAACCAACAATCCTTGCTTGCATACAATATGTCCTAACAACACTTCTGTTACAGGTATGAAATAACTGAGAGGGGGGGGTGAATCAGTTATTGTAAATTATTAACAATTTCTCTCATTTTTAACTTCGAATCATTAATCTTAGTGGCAGTAAGTCTTTACTGTGAAAACCAGTGTTATAAACATAAA
>ML813490.1:0-21703 GCA_009831015.1 Picea engelmannii | reverse complement strand
CTGTTCTTCTTAAACAATTGCATTTGTGTTGCAGCAGTTCGCATTTGTGTTGCCGTATCTGTTCTTCTTAAACAATCGATTGCCATCAATGACAACCTTGATCATCTGCGTCATCTTTGCTGTAGCCATATTTCCAACAACTTCAAATGGTGAGGAGAAGATGCACTTCTTCAGATTTAAATAAATTTGACACTGCCTGCATTTATCCAACATTAGCCTAAGACATGCAATATGGTTTTTCAAAAAACTAAACACAGTCCAGTCATCAAAATATGCTTCTAAAAATTTGTGCAAAAATTATTTGAACGCTTTGACCAACACCCTAGAAACTATGGTTGGGGCATTCTTCAGTCCAAATGGCATCACTGTATATTGGTAGGATCCCCATTCTGTGGAAAATGTGGTCTTGTGGCGATCCTCCTTGGCAATCCGGATCTGATGATATCCTGAAAATCCATCTATAAAAGAACATACTTCTTGGCCTCCCACATTGTCTAACACTTCGTCAGTGAATGGTGTAGGGAAGGGGTCATGCAAACAAGCATCATTCAACTTCCTGAGATCCACACATATCCTGATCTCACCTGTCTTTTTGTCTTGTACTACCATAGGGATAATCCATTCTGATTCTTCGACAGGTTCAATAATACCTGCTTCCAGCATTCTGTCGAGCTCGATCTTCACTTTTTCTTTGTATTTTGGGTTCAATCTATAGGGTCTTTGCTTGACTTGATTCACACCTAGTTTCAAAGGTATCCTCATCTCTCCCATAGGACCTTTGATACCCTTCATATCAGTGAACTTGGTCGGAAACAAGTCCTAATATTCGTGCAACAACTCTATAATCTTGTCAATGGTAGCAACATCCCAGTAATCTCTGACATTGGTAAGCTTCGATGTCTCCTCTGTCCCAATGTTGATTTTTTTAATCTTGATTGGCTGACCAATCAATGGTAGCTCAACTCCTGGTCCTTCCACATCTCTTTGGCCTTCTATTTCAGTAATGTTTACCTTCATGGGATCATCATCGTCGGCTTTGATGTTGTAACAACTCTGCAATTTCTGGAGTGGCACAATCCATTCATCCTCTCCTTGTTCCATAGGGAGGCTAGATGCCTCTTCGAATACCTTCTGTCTCAGAATCTGTAATGCTTGGTCTACTGAAGGATATTCACTTTCAAATAAAAAGGTGGTTACAAAATTTTGAATCATACCTTCCCAGTTTGCAGTGATGAGGCGCAGTTCCGCTTGAAGGTACCAATTGATAGGGGTTGTATCCAGCGTGTTAATGAATTTGTGTACCCATTGTTCTCGGGGTATGTCACTCCAGGTCTCTTCGCAGCTTCGCACATGGTCCTTTGGAAAGCTTTGACCTATGTACCTTGCTTTGCATCCTGCTACTTGTGCTGAGAACCACGTTGTCATCAAAGTTCGACATTGTGTCCAGTCTGTAATGTTAATTTTGTGCATCCCCCACCATCTTGCTGGTGTGGCTTTCAGGGACTCATCCATTGCCCAAAATCGTTGTTGTGTTGGTACATTTGCTTCAAATTCTGATAGGATGGATTTTAAAGGATTCGGACAATCAAATGTGGGTAAGTTACTCACTGTTGTGCCGATCCAGCGAACATCTCTAGTTAATCTAGCACATCGGCTCATAGATATTTTGGACATCTTATTCTACCAATTCTCAAGCGCTTCTTCTGAATATGATGAACACGCACTGTCACTTCGCTAGCTCAGATTCCCATCAGCTGTAGGGTTGATGTAATCCTGTTGTCTGGATGTTAGTTTGTAGATGTTTTCCAATTTGTATGCATGGTCTTCTTCTCCGATGGGTTTTGTGTATCACGGACCCTCATATGGATCTAAGGTGAAATGACCCGAAGTCCATCTCTTTCAAATGTCATATGTATTTTATTTAAATCAACTACAGTGGAATTGTTAAAGGCCCAATCAATTCCTAACAGCGCAGGGTAAGGGCAACTGTCATCAACTATCTCAATTACCTCAAAATCTGCAAATGTTCTTACCCCGTCGATGTCCACAGGGACATGTTCCAATCATCCAAATGGGCTGACAACTTGCTAATTAGCCATCCTAAGTATGATAGGGGAATAGATCAATTTCAGTTTCCCCATCAGTGCCCAAGTTTTCTTTGCCATGACATTGACCTCCGACCCTAAGTCGAGGACCACATAGTCTATATTACATTCTGTTATTTGAGCATTCAAGTGTAATTCTTTATTTGTCCTTCTCTTCTTACCAATTTGGTGTACTGCCCTATTCAATAATGGGTCTATATTTCCTAGCTCGTACTGCCTGATTAAGTTCTGTAGCTCTTGCACAACATTTTCAACCTGAATCAACTTAATACAAGTGTATAAAAATTCGATGAGCTTACTTACCTCTTTTCCTTCTTTTGGTGAAACCGACTGATCAAATTCCTAAGGCATTCCATATTCTCTTATTTTTGGTCGTGTCTTTGATGAGGAACCTTAATCTACTTTGAATTCTTGCCTTGCTTCCTCAAAGATTTGTCTTTCTTTCTTCGCATCAAAGTTTTGGGTCTTCTCTGCATCTTTCCTGATACCCGAGTCTTCTGTAATCTTTCCTTGAAGAATTCTATCTTCTCATGTACCAGCGCCTCCTCGAGTGATAAAAATGACTTTAGGGTCTACTCCACAAGGTTCAACATATATTAGTTTCACTTGTGGATTCTGCTGAGGTCCTCGTCTTTCCTGCAGCTTAGCTAGCAGCACAAGACAATCTTCTATAACATAGTCGAACGAGCTGCAATAGCTGCATGTAAGGATTCTGACAATCCCTTGCCAAGTGTCCTGGTTGCACGCAATTGTAACAGATGATTTGTCCTCGACCTCGGCCTATTCCTTATCCTCGTCCTTTGTATCCACCGCGAGGATTGAAATTTCCTCTTCCTGGGGAGTTATACTGCAGAGTGTTTCCTTCTTGTTGTGCTTCGCCTTGGATCTTGTATATGTCTCTCGACCTCTCATGCATGAGATCATAAGACCTACAATCCCTATCATCATGTCCAACAAATTTATAGAATGTATAGTACAAATTTGTAGGTGTTTGGACATACTTTTGCATGTAGTAGCACTCGCCTGTGCGATGCCTGTTTCTGCATACCTCACACCAAGGTAAGGTGATTTGCTTCAAGGGGCTCGAAGCTCCAGAAGTCAAGTATTCATTGAATAGAGGGAAGTGTTCCTTATAATGGCCTTCTGATATGCATCTGACACACTAGATGTCTTCTATTTTGTCTTTTCCCTTGTCCTTCTTCATGTCTTCGACCTGTAGAGACAAACTAGTTAGCTGACTCAAGATCTGACTCATACCTGAGTTGGATTCTCCCATCGGGGCTGATTCAAGATTCATGGCGATCTCCAGTGCCTCAGCCTATGAAGTGATCTTCTGCTGCATCCGGGGAACTCTAATATGTGGTAAAAGGGCAACGATGAACCATTCTTTATTCTGCTCATGTGGGATCTGAAAAATTAATCAGCCTGTTAAGGTTTTGAATCTTTGATCGAACTCCCAAACAGGCTCGGCTACTTTCTGCATGATCTCCTTTAGTTTTGTAATACATTGAGACTCTGACTTAGGTTTATTGAACTCTCTAATCAACACATTGTTGATCTCACCCAGTGGCTTAGGCTGCACAAGTCCTTGGACAAGCTTCATGTACCATCTCAATGTGTGATCCCTTAGGGTAGTGCTAAACTGGTTTATTTTTACAGCTTCATCTGTGACATTCTTAATGTTCCATACGGCCTCACACAGGAACCAGTGCTGATCAGGATCTTCAGAGCCATCTCCTCTAAATATAGGGAGCCTCATCTCATTTGCCATGGAGCTGCCTAGGTTTCCTGTCTGAGTAGATGTTGAACTGCTAGTAATAGTACTTTGTGGACTCTAGTGATTCTGACTATTCTGATTACTTAGCATTGTTGAGGCAATAGGAGGGTTAATAGTACTTACTTCAGTGTTCTGCGCAGTTCTTGAGGTTTCTGGCTCATTCCGGCGAAGTTCTTCAGCTTCCCCTTCCTCTGCTCTGGTGGGTTTTGAATGTTCTTCATTTGTCAAATCTGCCTCTTTTCCACTGTAGAAACCCTCTTCCCTGTAGTTTTTCTTAAACAGGTTCTCAAGGTGAACCCCTCTAAATACTCTTCCACTGCGCATATGTCCAGCTTCTGTGTCATTTTCGCTATCTGAATTCTTGAACATTAGCCTTTTCAAATCTTCTCGATCTATTGTATCTTCAAGACGTTCTTTTCATGCAACAACATCTTGATTCTCAACTTCAAGAATTGTAAAATTTTTCCTGCGGGTCCCTTAAAGAAATATCTTTCATCTTGGCTGTATGATTCTACTCTATCAACAAAAAACTCAGTGATATACCCTCCAATGGTACTATCGAACCAATGATCGGTTGCTCGTGATACAGTGTTATCAACTCTTTTAACCTTCTTGATCAACTCCAATGTCCAAACCACAGGAGGTCTAGATCTGATCTCGAACTGGGTATCTGCTAGTCTAGCTAGCCACTCTTACAGCTCCTGGTGAATTCCTCCAAAGAAGATATCGTGTATATCGGTAAATATATATTTCTCCAACCAATCCTTTGTACTAATATTATGGTTCTTGTTCTAGGCTTCAACGAAGTCCTTCTCTTGATCCTCTATCCACTTTTGAATCTCTGTCTTCGATGGGAACCACCTTGACATTCCCTCAAGAAGATTCATGTCCCGGTAACAGAACCATTTGTTGGCATAGGGGCAGACCTAGGGCTCAGATCCAAGAGCACACCAACAAGCCCTAGCTACTGGCCCTTTCGGCAACACCTGCAAAGAAGATGCAGTCTCACCCGAAGCAACTATGAGGGGGTTGCAGGACAGATATGTCTACAACCAGGGGAATATCAAGTGGATCTAGTACAACATCAACACAACATGCATCTATCACTTATCAAGCTAGATCTACCCTGCATAGTTATAGATATGATCTAATACAACAATGCAAATAAAAATATAACAGTGACAGAGATCAAAGCATCAATCACACACACAACATAAGATGTACGTGGTTCACCCTCTCTCTAGGGATACACCCACAGAAACGTGCTTGTGATTTATTAAGGTAAAGCATACAGTTCTTTTATGAGCTCTCAGCTAGCAGATCTTCTTTTATATTCTCTCTTTCTCTCCCCTTCCCATGCACCCAGCTGTAGGACTTGACCTTCGCACACAGCTGAAGATCTTACAATACCAGAAGGCTCTCTCTCTCTCTCAACACTTTTCTCTCACAATACAATGATCTCTCACACACTACAATAGAGCTAGATCAACAAAAATATCCTACCAACATGACCTAGGTCCTCTTGACCTTTATTTATACATTACAATCCCTCACCGATAGCCTTAGGCTGAAACCTAGGTGCCAAAACTCTAGGTACCAAAACCCTAGGTGACTAAAACCCTAGGTCAATTTGACCCGCTTTTTCGGGCTTCACTAGCCTGTCTTTCCTTTCTTCTTATGCAGTGATAACGATGGCTTTTCCCATTTGCTGAGTTGCCCTTGATCCCTCTTCCTTGCTTATCTTTCATCCTCAATCCTTTCGTCCAACGGCTTGCTTTTCCGAACTTCGCTCCATCTTTTCTTCTCTTTTTCTCACTTCGACCCAGTGACAGTTACTGTGTCTTCCATGAAGTTCACTTTTCACCTTTTTCTTCCTTGTTCTTCGCTTTCTTCCATAACCAAGGGTCAACACTAGGCTACATGGAGTGCCTAAGGAAATAGTTTCAAACAAAGATTCCAAATTTACATCCAAATTTTGGCAAGGTTTTTCAAAGGCTTTGGGAAAAATATGAATCTTAGTACAACCTATCACCCATAATCAAATGGGAAAATAGAGAGGACCAATAGGATAATTGAATACATTCTTAAGATGTATGTGATGGACCAACTATCAAAATGGAAAGACTATATCCACTTGGTAGAGTTTTCCTATAATAATGGGTATCAAGCCTTATTAAAAATGAGTCATTTTGAAGCTTTGTATGACAGAAATGTAACACACCAGTGAGTTGTGATAACCTGACATATAGAGATATCATTGGACCATATTTGTTAAAGGAAATGGAAGAGTAGATGACAAAAATTAGGTATAATTTAAAGGCTTCCCGGGATAGGAAGAAAATCTATGCAGACAAGAACACAATTTTTCAGATATTTTAAAGTGAGAGAACATGTGTTTCCTAAAGCGAAAGCGAAGAGAAGTTTGATAATATTGGGTTGTTACCCAAAGTTGGGAGCAAGATATTGTGGACATTTCGAAATATTAGAAAAGATTGGGCTAATTGCATACATGCTAGAATTTCCTGCATCCATGAGAGTAAAACATGTTTTTCATGTATTATTGTTAAAGAAATATGTGCCCGACCCTAACCACATAATTTATTGAACTATGATCCAGGTGGAAAACGAAGGGGATTACTAGGTGGAACCAGTACGCATCATAGATTGGAAATTCAAAGTGCTCTGGAACAAAGCCATAGGGTTGGTAAAGGTTCAATGGACCTGCTACAGTTTTGAAGATGAAACTTGGGAGAATGAAGAAACTATGCGGGAGGAATGCCCACAATTTTTTGTCAATTTTGAAGAAAAGAGAAGTTGAAAAATGCAATACTCCATTTTTGGGCAATTAGTTTCTAGAACCGAATCTAAGAAATTCTTGGTCATGGTGCAACCCGATGGACTAAAGGTAGTGAAGGTGGTGCATTCCTTGGTGTTATAACCCTAAATTGCACCACACATGCTTACCTGGCATTAGGCCAACTCATATCCCTTCTTTGCCAAGGCATGCTGGACAACTCTTTAAAAATCCTCTTTTATAAAGGCCCACGCGCCCTAACCCATTACTGCACGCATGTACACACTGGCTGACCCAAAATAGCCCACGTGGACCGACAAAAGCACGGAAAAAGGAAAGTTGCCTATGGAACACAAAAGCTATGGGTGAGTTAACTGAAACACTTGGCCATGCATGGCCAAGGGTTCGTCCAAATACGTAGCTCCTTCTAGCCTATAAAAGAAGGGGCAAGGGTCCCATTTGGAAGGAGGAAAAATATAGCAAAGAAACTCTGTCCATTTACGTATTCCCATTGTCCCAAGCCTTTAGCCTTTCCTTGTGCCAAAGGAGATTCAAAGCAAAGCAGTTGAAGGACAAAAGAAGAGGAGCCCAGGATCAGGTTCGAGGAGCGGTGGCCGATCTCAAATTTTGTAAGTTGACTCATTCAAAGTAATAAAGAGAATGTTTTTCCCGTCCCAATTCATGAACTTTTTCCAGTTTGATTAGTATATGTTTGGATTTCTAACCCGTTAGTATATAAGTAGTATGCATGCATAGTTGTTGCTTGTCTTGGATGCAGGTCAACTTTGGAAGGAGTATTGCAAACAAGTAATCAAGCACAACAGAGGATATACATCAAACGTCAGGAACGAGGTAGGTTGATCTTTCCAAGCATTTACTAAGAAAAGGGGATTTAAATCTAGGGATGAAAGTAGAAAGTAATTTCTCTTCGGTCATATCTGCATGCAAAGTCTGAACTCTATTTGCTAGTCCGTAGGGTGATTTTCCCAACAACAGAGTTGGCGACCATATTGGGGAGACTCTCTACGGTTCCTGGAATTTTATTTAGTTTTTGGGTAGTTTTAAAGACTAGTTTTTTCTTGCCTGTTTTTTCTTTTAGTTTTTGTAAGGTCTGGGCTAGCAGAGAGTCTGGTTTCCCATACCATCTTTCTCTGATTTGCTTGACTATGTTTGTCAAGACCCACAGAGGTACACACGGCCTACATAAGGTCTGTACGCGTGTGCCCGAGCCCTACTCTCTTACAGCCCGCGTGTGAACGCTAGCTGAAGAGGTAGCAGTAGCGTGTAGAATTCAGAGAACTTCAGAGGCAGTCATCCTCTTCCCTATTAAAATCACACATTCTCAAGGGGTTTTCTGGAATTCTGTCTGAGTCTTGGTTGCTAGCAGTCCTATCTCAGATTGTTTTTGCCTTATCATTTTTTTCTTACATTATTTGTTTTTATGTCAAAAAGAATGTCCAAGCCTTCAAGGGATCCTGGTTATCAATATCAGTGGTCTCTTCCTGGTTTGGTCTGTCTGTTTTAATTTTTTCTCAGAATTTAGATATACATGCGGCCTGTACAAGGTCAGCTGCGTGTACACGCCCTCTGTCGCTATCCAACACGTGTTCGCACGCGTGCTGTTTGAGTAACAATCGCGTGCTTGTATAGAATACTTTTTGTTGAGCGTAAGCCAATCATCCTTTCCCTTGATAAGAATTATTTCTCTCAGGTGTTTGAATCTCTGTGTGAGCAGTCAGTAGCTTAGGAGTAATCTTACCCTTAGCCTGTTTTTTCTCAGTTAAAAATAAAATAATTTTTAAGGTTTTTTAGACAAGTGTGAGAGTCATTGTTTTTAGAAAAAATTGCTAGTGTGTGATTTTTGATCTGATTCTTTGTGATCTGCGATTAGGCCAGAGTTGTTTTTCTTGGTTTTTGTTTGTCAGTATTTTTCCTTTCTTGCTTTACTAGCATGTAAATAAAAAAATAAAAAAATCTCTTTTCGTTTTCTTGTTTGGTTGAAGAGTGTGTTTCTACATTATTGGCCAAGGAAAAGTTGTCTATTTCATAAGTTTTTGCAGTTCACTTAGATCATAAGTATCTCGTAGTTGAGTGAAATTCCTTTGAGTTTGCTGTCAAAAATCTTAGAAAAGTTAAAAAAAAATAAAAATTGAAAAGTTGTTGAAATTTTGCATTAAGTAAAAGTTTGGTTTCCAACTTTTTTATTCATTCATTGCTTTCGTCTTTTTCACATCATCATTTTCACCTTCATACCCCTTGACGTAAGACAAAGCCATAAAAATTAACGCTAAATTTAAAATCTACTAAACTTTTATGTTTGTAGGGTTCACCAACTAGTTCAGGATTAGGGCCTTGGATTAGGTTGGAGAGAAAACTCTTCAAGTCCATTTTAAAAACAAACATTGGAGTCTGAGTTAGGGAGTGTCTGAGTCCAGTGTTGTGAAAGTTATCCAGGACCCCCCTCTAACACAGGGGATAAACACGAGGTCACGTGCGGAAAGGTAGCGGAGATAACCCCTCCAAAGTTGGACCAATCGTAATGGAGAACACATATAGAGGGCTTGTTTTGGGATTTCGTCGTTTTCATTTGCCACGGGGCTTCGTGGGTCTCGAATCTGTTCGAGGTCCTCAGTTTTCTTCAGGACCATTTTCTCTCGATACCCTTGACAGGTTTCGGGCTTGATACCCTGCTCATTGTGGTCTACCCAACTTTCGACTGTACCCGCCTGGTGACTGTTCGCGTGCTGGCAACCTAGTTGCCAATATTTTTAGGGACATACACAAGTGACTGCGGGGGTATACCATGGTACCTAGGACAGACATCGGGACACACTTTGCAGAGTATATCTGGAGGGTGCTTCCGTGTTCGAGTTGCACTTGCATCGGTAAGTTGCTCTAGTGTTGGTTGTTGTAACTGATCTTCCAATTAATTTAGTGTTTGCCTGTCTTATCTTCTAGGAACTTTTTTAGTGTGTGTTACTTTTTGAGCGTTTAGACTACCTTAGAGTGTCTTGGATCTTCTCACACAGTGGAGGATCCTGAGCTCCGCTGGTCATGAAGGCTTCTTGGCCTACCACCGGTTACACTGGAGCCACCCCCGCCACCATTAAGGCGAAAGCTAGACCAACAAGGGTCTTTTGAAACGATCGGGTTACAAACCATTGTGCCCGACCAACCGTCGGAGGACTCAACCGTTTTGGACCTTGAAGCAACCATTCTTGGCCTGGTTGAAACCCCAACCATTGATTTCTTGGCACATTTCATTGTACCAATTTAATTTTACGAGCGCCAGACAGTGTCGCACACAACAATGGAAACAAATGTTGTTACTCCTTCTGGGAATTCATCAATTCCCACCATGGTTGTCACCACAAGAGAGATTTCATCTCCTAACCCACCATCGTCGGTTCGAGCCACCATGGTCTCAACCACAACTACTTCGCACAGTGGTCTGATTCCGTCTCTGGCGGCGGCCACAACCCCTTTCACACCAAGTGCAACAGGCCCTCTGTTCTCATACGTGATGCCTAATTCGGGTACAAGTCTTGTACTTTCCTACTCCACTTTACAGACTTTGGGTCTGGGGGCAGGGAGCTCTAACGCTCCTCTGCAAGGTCACATGGGGAGCACTCCTGCTCCTTTTAATGCTTTTCCTTATGGAGGAGGTCATATCCCTCCTTCGTCCCCTTCACTCGGTGGCTCGCATTAGCAATCCGCCGGGCAACCTACACACAATAGTTTATTTGGAGCCGGGATTCAAGGAACACATTCACATAGTATGCCGGTAGGTTCGACACCGTTTTCTTTGAACAGAACATTTGGTAACAACACCTTCTCGTCAGCCGCTTTCCCGACTGGGGGCAACCCCATTTTTGGACAATCTACTCCTATGCAGGGTACTATTCCTGCACAATGGACAAACCTAGCAGGGCCTTGGAATTCAGGCCAGGGATCCGTTCCCTCATCCGAAATTCTGATCTGGGGTAATTCTTTCCACAATCAATGGAACGTCGGACAAACTACTATGCCTATCCCCACGGGACCGACATGGGGTAATCCTTCCCAAAGTCCTTCGAATATAATGCATGCCCAACCATCTATGTCCTACTTGGGAAATCAGTTGATGATGTTTCTACATATGAAAAATCCTTACATTGGCCAGGGCCATGGTTTCTACCAGAACCCGGGCCAACAACCAAACTTTTCCTGGCAACTTGGTGCCAGTCAAATTCCAGGCCCCTTTTTCCCAGGTTATCAGCAACAATCCAAACTACCGTTCCTGGGGACATTACACTTGCCATATTTGACAAGGTTGTTGAATGACCATATTTGTCACGATCCGCGTTGGCCTCCTATGCCGACAAAGTTGCCTTCGGACATTCCAAAGTTCGAAGCCAAGCCTAACGAAGATCCAGAAGATCATGTGACTACCTTCCATCTTTGGTGCTCATCTAACTCATTAAAACATGACTCTGTACAGTTGCGATTGTTTCAATGTACTCTCATTGGGAGTGCCGCGAAATGATACATTAAGCTCGATCGCTCAAGATACTCTTCTTTTGGTGAACTAGTGATGTCTTTCCTGAACCATTTCCAGTTACCTGTGAGATACGACGCTGGCACAGAGCTTCTTGCCAATTTCGAACAGACAACAACGAACCATATCTCTGATCACATCCGAGAATGGAGACGTCGGAAGAGTTTAATCAAGGTACTAGTCACACCAACATTCCTACTTGAGTGGTTCCTTAAGTCTTTGGTCCCGCAGTTATCCAAATACGTTGCGACATCCAGATTTTTCTCTAAAGAAGATGCCATCATGAGGGCTCAACAGTTTGAGCTCATCTATTCTCAGTCCAGTTTATTATACAACATCTTTCCAGATGCGCCACATTCAATACTGGATAAAACTAGACAGAGAGTTAGACCACATGTTGATGGTATTGTTGGTTCAACACAAAAAAATCCCACTGAGTAATTGACGAAGCAGTTGCAACAGTTATCTATAAAACACACAGCGGCCAGCCAAACTACTGCTTTGGCTTCTCCCCCTACCAAAATGTCGGAAGTACACACAATGCAGTCGACTAACCCAAAGGCCACCCAGCAGCCTGAAGGGAAGAAAAAACAACGAAAGAAGGGTAAGGGGGATAAAAAACCCAACAATAATGTAAGTGGGGACAACACTGAAAAACGAAAGGCAAGGTATCTATGTCCTCGACTTGCAGAGACCCAAAAATTTGTCACGCAGCAACAACAGGTGGTGTTGACTAATCCATTTCAACATGGGAAAAATCTAACTCAAGCCTCTGCAAGCACGGAAGGGGGCAACCAAGAAACTTGCTCGCCTCCGAACAACCTGACATCCATGAACGTATATATGGTTAGGGGTGATGCTTTTATATCGACTAGAGCGCACGACTATAGTAAACCAAGCACTTCTGAGAAAGGTAAAGAAGTTGACCTCCCATCTCTTCCTCTACAGATTGAGAAGACATTGGCAGAAACAATGACACGCATTCCAAAAGGTGCATTTAAAAAAGCTTCTCTTAACCCAAACGCAAGGGCCTCCCAGAACTACTTTGTGGTGGAGGATTTATCACAAACCCCTTGTGCGATGTCTACTTTGGAGGTCCTCCAAAGCTGCCCTGCTTAGAGGAAATCCTTGTTAACCGCTTTGGGATCTACTGAGACTTGTGATCCGAGTACCATCATGTTAGAAACAACCGACTTAAAACCTCGTCTTCCTTACCATGTAGCATTTCAGATAGTAGTGGCTTATCCCACGAAAACTTTTACTCGGAATATCTTCCGCACAGTGGTCGATGAGGGTACCTCGACATGCGTTATGTCGTTGGCATGTTGGAAAGCCATTGGCCAGCCCGTTTTGTCTCCATCACCTACTCTCCTCATTACTTTCGATGGTCGTTCGTTCCGACCACATGGCATCGTTCCTTCTTTCCCTGTATAGTTAAGAGGGAAGACCATGTGTGTCAAAGTAGAGGTAGTCGATTCTCCCCTTGACTATAACCTCTTGTGAGGATGGAGTTGGACTTATGCTATGCAAGTTGTGGTTGCTATAGTTTTCCGGGTCTTGTTGTTTCCACACGAGGGTCGGATAGTGACCATCAATCAATTGTCTTTCTCCAGACCTGACCCAGCTTTGGGGGCATCCACGGTCCCGATGATTGATAATCCTCAACCAGGTGTCGTCAACGTAGGAGTTGGTTTGTGCTCATCCTTGATGGGTACCTTCGATTACCCACCTCCTCACGGCGATATCAAATTTATATCCAATCACCATAAGGTTGAGATTTTTCAAGTTTCATCATTCCGTATGACTTACTGCGAGGATCCATGGATACTTCCTTCCTCATCGGCCACGATGGATGAGACAGGGCACCCAAGTATGTACATGCCCTTGTCTGCCGCTAAAGTAGCATACTCTTTAGTCTAGCAAGCTTTAGCTAACACTGATATGACTCCTACACAAGAGTTAGATCCACTTTTAGAGCCTATTTGGGCTCAGGGTTCTCTCGCTAACATCGATTTGTTAGACTTATTCTTGCCTTCTGATGAAGCCGTAATCAAAGCAATGACTAGTCCGGACAAGCCTTGGGAAGATCTTCATCACAGATCATATTTTCTCCCAGAGTTAAGTCGAATCGAAGCAAGAGAATTCACCGTGACCATGACGGGAGATCAGTCGCATCCTATTAATCTCTTAGCTACACATGAAATTTATGCTAAGGGAAATATAGAAACTATCGTTGAAACTATACCAATCAACATCTCCCGAAACCCTGGCATCGTGGAGATCGTCTTCGTCGGAGTGGATTTATCCTTGGGGTACATTCGCATATCGTAAAATGCCTTTTGGTCTTAAAAATGCTGGAGCTACCTTCCAGCGGGCCATGTCTTTTTCTTTTCATGATATCAAGCATATAGTCGAGGCCTATCTAGATGATTTAGCATCACGATCTCACAAGAGAACGGATCATCCCACACACCTTAGACTTATCTTCGAATGATGTCGCTACTTTCAGATTCACTTGAATCCAAACAAGTGCAGCTTCTGCATAACGTCAGGACGTTTGTTAGGTTTCATCATATCAACAACAGGGATCATGGTCTATCCTCTCAAGGTGGAGGCAATAATCCAGTTGCCCTCCCCACGCACAATCCTTCAACTTCAGAGTCTACAAGGCAAGGCAAACTTTTTACGACGCTTCATCACCAACTATGACGAAATCACCAAGGGATTTATGCGTTTACTAAAGAAAGACGTTCATTTTTACTTGGACGATTCCGCTCAACGCTCTTTCTATGCATTAAAACACGCCCTCACAACTGCCCCTCTGCTATAGCCACCTAACTATAACAAAGATTTCTTATTATATCTAGCTGCAACAGAGTCAACCATTGGCATGGTTTTAGTTTAGGAAGATGATTTTTTCTCAGAATACGTGATCTATTACCTGAGTCGAGGCCTCGTAGGACTGGAACTCAATTATTCTCATATCGAAAAACTTGCGTTGGTGGCAGTTCATGCCGTTCAACGGTTATGTCATTATGTTATGTTTCGTAAGACTATCATCATTGTTGTCGTGAATCCATTCCAGTACATGTTGACACGACGGGTTATAGGTGGAAAAATCAGTAGATGGATAGTCATCCTCCAGGAGTTTGACTTAGACTTCATTTTAGCAAAGTCCAAAAAGTCATTGGTCTTCGCAGAGCTTATTTCGGAACTTCCGGTTGAGTCAGGTGACGTTGTGCCTGAAGAATCGCCTATCCCGGGAGATATGTTTTTGATCACATCTTCAGATCCCTGGAACGGAGATATACTTATCTATCTCCAGACTCTGAAGTGCCCCACTTCTTCTTCTCGTGATGAGTGTCGGCGTATACGCCATCAGGCTAAGAATTATCTCATACTCAATGATACGTTGTATCGGAGAGGTGTAGACTGCATCTTACGTCGATGTCTCACACATGAGGAGGTTGTTATCGTGCTCAACGATTGCCATACCGGAGCTTGTGGCGGTCATTTGTTTGGGTTGGAAATAGCCCAAAAGATTCTACAAGCAGGTTACTTTTGGCTGACACTTATCAAAGATTGTATAGAATCGGTCAAGAAGTGCCATCCATGCCAAATATTCTCTCGGAAGATGAGGCCACATCCCGCTCCCATCTTTTCTGTCATCACAGTTGGTCCCTTCACCAAGTGGGGGATTGATTACACTACTTGCAACCCCCCTTCAGCAAGGGGGCACTGCTATATCATCGTAGTTGCAGACTACTTCACTAAGTGGGTTGAAGCTATGCCAACGTTTAAAGATGATGGAGAGACTGCAGCTCTCTTTTTATTCAACCAGATCATAGCAAGGTTTGACGTCCTGAGAGAGATTGTTACTAACCATGGCAATCAATTCCAGAACCAAATGATGACCAAATTAACATCAAATCTTGGGTTACGGCAAGAGCATTCATCACCCTACTAGCCCCAATCCAATGGGTAGGTGGAAGCTGTAAACAAAACTCTTAAGACTATTCTACAACAAACTATCAACTCAGCCAAGTCAAATTGGCATTTGATGTTATACTCGACATTATGGGCTTACTGAACATTTGTTAAGACTGCAACCAGTTTCTCACATTTTCAACTCGTTTATGGGCTGGAATCAGTCTTTACCATCGAATGTCAGATCCCATCTCTAAAATTGGCAGTACAATTATTGTCAGACACTTCTCCACTTGAAGAACGGTTAGTACACCTTGAGCAGCGTCGTGATGCGGCCCCGGCCAACGAGGCTCACAAACATAAGGTCAAGTGTCAGTATGATAGGTCCGTTCATCCTCAGATTTTCTCTGAAGGCGACCTTGTCTTGGTCTATGACCAAGATAAGGAACCCCTTGGGGCAGGAAAATTCAAACCCATGTGGTTCGGACCCTTCATCATAAAAGAGGTATTAAAAAAGGGCGCTTATCGTCTGGTTGATTTTGAATGGAATGCTTTGGCGGAGCCTAGAAATGGGCTCTACCTCAAGAAGTATTACTCATAGGCGGGTCACTGTGGGTAACTTTTTGTAACATATGTATAGTCTTTGTAATATTACTTTTTAGTTTCTTTTAAAAGTTATGGACGTGTCATTGATGTTATCTATCGTCAATATGGCAGATGTCAAGTGATTCCGAAGTGTTCGTTGGGTATGTAGACGGTGCTAGTCGGCACACTCAGAGTCTTGCCTCCGTATCTTGGGTAATCTTTACACCTCAGGGCTAGTTGTTATCTTCCAGAGGTATATGCTTAGGTGACACCACAAATAATGTCGCCGAGTATAGTGCAGTTATTGAGTTGCTTTGTGACGCCTTGTCATTGGGTATCTCTCATCTCCGGGTCTATCTCGACGCTCAACTGGTTGTGTCTCAGTTAAACAGAATATACCGGGTTCATGATCCAACCTTACACCGATGATTCCTTAGGGTACGTCTCTTAGAACAAAACTTTGATTATATTACATATTTTCATGTTCCTAGGAGATTAAACCAATTTACAGATACTCTAGCTAATCAAATTTTAGATTGGCATCTTGCACACATATGAAAGAACATTAACATAAACATGTAAATACATTTTTGTACACGTGATCCATAAGACACAAAAGATAAAAAAAAAACCATATATAATATCATAAAGTAACCAAAGTACATAGATGGACGCAAGCGCCTCAAAAATAGGACCAATAACGAGTCACAGGGCTTATGCCCTCAAAAAATATATACAAGTAGTTCTCGTAGCACGTAAAAAGTATAAATAGGTTCAAGGCCTATGGGCCCTGTTATACAGGTCCACAACATGGGCTAAATGCCTAAACAATCGGACCCACGTCCGAGGTGCCCCCACTACATGAGGCTCTATGGACGGCAGTAGGTCCTCTATCTCTGCCATTGGGACTATGTGAGTGAGTGCAGTAAATTTTCGCTCAACTCGTCTAAGTACCCTCTCAGCCTCCCCGGCTGGGAGGTTTCCTGCTACTAATGGTCCCCCGGTAGTGGCATTTGTAGCTTCTGGACGAGGACGACGCCTGTTCCGTGCATAATCGGCAGGTCCCACTGGTCCCACATCTACATGCAACAAACGCATATCCGTCAAATACTCTGGCATATAAAAAAAATGATATATATAACAAAAATGACATAAAAATTACATATACAACAAAAAAAAAACTACAAAGGTGGAGACTTACCAATCTCCCCTCGCTCCTCACCAGGAGGAATGGGTATCTCAGGATCTCTAGAAAAGTCTATCTCTGCATATGGGTAATCCTCGATCACAGGGATCTGTTGTGATAACCATGCAAAAAAGTCATTATCGAATGACTCATTGGTCCTTCCACCACCCTGTCGTAGAAGTAATATTGCCCATCTATATATAGCAGGAAAAGAGGCCTAATGTCCTCGTACCACTTCCCGAGGACTAAAGCTCAGAACTCTCTCAAAAAAGAATGAACAAAAAATCGTCCCGAACCCAAAGTTTCTCTATGTCCGCTGATGACAATCTATCAATTGCCTCTTCATACACTCCAGTAGTGTGGTACTCCAGTAAAAAAATTGCACATTCAAGCACTGGATAGCACAGTTCATCCGTGCTCGGGAATCCTGATGCAAGGCTGTTGAACCGGTAATCCGCCCAATAAGCAATAATATCGCTTGCAGCGATAGGTCAGTGATCTTACTTATGGGCACCTGGGAGCTCAAACGATTTGTCCCAGCCTCACAGTGCAGGGCTATCAAGTCCGCTATGTTAAGAAGACCCGATGGAAACGTCCTGAAATTGACTAGTTCCACTCTCCTTGAGAGGCCAGTCAAAAAGTAGATATCCTCAGTGGTGGGCACCAGTGATTGCCCCTCTAGAATGAAGGTCTCTGCATCAGGATGCCAATAGTCAACCAAGGCATTCAGTAGCCTCGGTTGCGCTCGCATAAACAGACACATGAAGAACTTAAGAAAACCACATTGCATCAACGCGGCCACGACATTCAGATCTCCCGCAACCAACTCACTAATTGCATCATGCTCCCTTTCCCTCCAGTGGACATACATCCTGCCAACACAACAAAGTTTAGGAGGGTTAGTAAGGGCTGTTTGGTTATTTTATCTATAAAGGGGGGTCCACGCATGCTGTCTAGGTGACAGTCGCGTGTACACGCGGGCAAGTTTTACTCTGCCCCAGTGTACATGCGGCCTGTCCAGAGACAGCCCGCGTGGACCTATGGCCGACTTTTTAAAGGTCGATGCCCACCCAAAAAAATAAAATCAAAAGCAAAAAGAAAGAATTGAATAGCTATATAGGGGAGTTTGTACTTACTTGGTCCAAGAGGAAGTTCGTTTTGTCCACTGTAGCTCCCAGAATCACCGTTTTTATCAAAGGGGGTCTTTTGGCTCCAGAGTCCATTTCCAAATCAGCAATGGTGATAATGATCTGCCAGCTACTATTTATAAACTTTTTGGCCTCTTTTTATCACTTTTTTGGCCTCCCTTATCAGTTTCTTTATACCAAAAACCATTTAGAGTGATTCAGGAGTTATATGGGAGGGATTTGATCGGGTATTGGGACACTTTTTTTTGAGTTTTGAGGAAATTTTGACGGTCCATGAAATTTTTTCCAAGAATCAACTTGAGCATATAGGTTAGGTTATTACCCCGACTTTTGTGTCTCGTTGTCTTTTTCCTCTGCCGTAGGATCGATCCCATCAGGTTGTGACACGGAACCATCATATCTACTTTAGAAGTGTCACAACTTGGCGGTAGAGCTTACCAGAACATGGATTCCCTAGGTAGGTCCTGGTTGCATTATGGTGTCCATGCCATCTCTAAAACACTGTAGGCTTGGGAGTCCTTATAGTCTTTCCTGAATATGAGTTTGAGCCTCATTTGCATGATTCTTCTTCGCTCTTGATCTCACCCTCAGGCCTCCCAAAAAATAACGGGTCTCCTTTTAATCCCTTTTCAGACCCTCTAAACATGAAAAGATTGCCAAGCGATCTTGTGGCCTTTCACGCTCGTTAAACTGAAATTTGAAGTCACGTCTGTCCGACAGTAGTTTACCTCTTTTTCGGTCTGGACGGTCAACTGTACGAACAAAGGTATACTCTATGGAACTTCATCTCTATAGAAGAGTACTCTCAGGTATAACTTTATCCCTTTTTTGGGCCTGAGGGACTAAACTTACGAAAAAGAAACCCCACAGAGTCCATAGTTAAGCTCTTTTCAGACTCCCTAAAATTGAAAAGATTTCCGAGTGACCTTATTCTTTCACACTCATTAAATTGGTCCAGAAGAATATTCCTGACGGAGTCCATAGTTAAGCTTTTTTCAGACTCCTTAAAAATGAAAAAATCGCTGAGTGACCTTGTCTTTATCAAATTCGTTAAAATGGTTTTGAATAGACGTCTTGTCGATGCTAGTTTACCCCTTTTTCGAACTGACTAGACTACCTTCGAAAAAGGTACTCCAATGGAGTCTCCTTTTATGTTCTTCAGACTCTCTAAATATGAAAAACCACCGAGCTTACCTTCTCTGGACTCGTTAAAATTACATTGAAGGACATTACCATTGTGTGTTTTGTTAACCGCGTTTGCATACCGTATACGCCAGCCTTGTAACAGTTTGCTTCTGCATCTTAACACCTTTGGCCCCAGAAGGATTTTTCTCGAGTATCATTTTACTAGAACATTAGTCTTGTCCTTGTGCCTTGAGCTTGTATGTTTGCAACACTCGTTCCTCCCTTGTAACATAATATTCCTTTATTCTTTTTCCACAATTATTGAAAAGAACAAAAAAATCAAATATACCCCAAAAAGAGGAAGGGAAAAGTATTTTCTTTATTGGCAGCATAATGAGTTTCCCTTGGATCAAGCACATCTGTCCATTTGTTCATCAGACTATGGGATGTAGTACAACCTTAGGAAGTTTTTCTCGCTATATAGAGTGGTGTTCTCCACCGTTTGGTTATCCTTCCAGACATATGGAGAGTTTGCGTTGCCTCCTTCTTTGTAGACTTATGATTAATGCCATGCTTCCCGAGTCTCATCATTTGTCGTGTTGTTATCCAAGGGAAGTTTTTCACCAAGCCTGAGTTGGCCCCTCTGCAATATATCTCTTTTCCTCATACCTGGCCATCCTGAACATCCAATCAAGTCCTTGTTTGAAATCACTGAAGCCTTCAGTCTGATCATTAAGATTATTAAGTCCATGACCGACGAGTCGTCGAAGACTTCTGGGTAGTGCAGTCGTACACTCATATTACACTCCTACCCAAGTTTTGAAGATTTTGAAGTTGTTGCTCGAGCTCTGAAGATCTCATCTCCAGCCATCAGGCCGAATCCGCTTCTGGAAGATGGATACTCTATATGTATATCTTTATGATTTCGAGATGTAGCTCTGTTGTGTATTGTTCGCGGCTACTCTTTATAGTTATTTGACATGGATCTATAGTGTATTTGATTGGTAGCCATGGTTCTATTTTATCTCGAGCATGGGTATGCCCGCCTTGGTGAGACATTTGTTATTTTGCAGATGACACCTCCCTGTTCCCGATCCTTGGGCTCAATCGTTCGACACATCAGTAAAGATTGGTAATGTATTTCAGCCATCAGATGCTCTTCTGACCTCACACATTAGGGGGCATCTGTTATAACCCTAAATTGCACCACACATTCTTACCTGGCATCAGGCCAACTCATATCCCTTCTTTTCCAAGGCACTGCTGAACAACTCTTTGAAAATCCTCTTTTATAAAGGCCCACGTGCCCTAACCCATTACTGCACGCGTGTACACACTGGCTGACCCAAAACAACCTGCGTGGACCGACAAAAGCACGAAAAAAGGAAAGTTGTAGATGGAACAAAAAAGCTATGGGTGAGTTAACTGAAACTCCCGGCCATGCATGGCCGAGGGTTCATCCAAATACCTAGCTCCTTCTAGCCTATAAAAGAAGGGGCAGGGGTCCCATTTGGAAGGAGGAAAAATATAGCAAAGAAACTCTGCCCATTTAAGTATTCCCATTGTCCCAACCCTTTAGCCTTTCCTTGTGCCAAAGGAGATTGAAAGCAAATCAGTGGAAGGACAGAAGAAGAGGAGCCCAGGATCAGGTTCGAGGAGCGGTGGCCGGTCTCAACTTTTGTAAGTTGACTCATTCAAAGTAATAAAGAGAATGCTTTTCCCGTCCCAATTCATGAACTTTTTACAGTTTGATTAGTATATGTTTGGATTTCTAACCTGTTAGTATATAAGTAGTATGCATGCATAGTTGTTGCTTGTCTTGGATGCAGGTCAGCTTTGGAAGGAGTATTGCGAATAAGTAATCAAGCACAACGGAGGATCGACATCAAATGTCGGGAATGAGGTAGGTTGATCTTTCCATGCATTTACTAAGAAAAAGGGATTTAAATCTAGGGATGAAACTAGAAAGTAATTTCTCTTCGGTCACATTTGCATGCAAAGTCTGAACTCTATTTGCTAGTCCGTAGGGTGATTTTCCCAACAACACTTGGGTCAACAGGATGAGAAGAACGATAAATTATGGTTGGGACTATTGTTGGAGGGTAAAAAAAATTACAGAATTTTGTTTTAATTTCTGAATANTATATATATATATATATATATATATATATATATATATATATATATATATATATATATATATATATATATATATATATATATATCCCAGTGGGTTAGCTCAAGTGAATGAATGTCGTCATTTGATCAAATGAGGTTTAGGGGTCGAATTCTTGACTAAGAACCTGTATAGGGCCCCACTTGATGTTCCCACCAGGTTAGGCTCATAATCATGCCGAATGGTTTACCTCGTTTACCATCCATGAAATGTGGAAAGTATTCGAAGGTTTCCTAATCTCTTTTCCAAGGAATATATATATAGTGTTGTGCATGGAGGACGATGCACAATTGTAGGGGAGGAGGATTGTAACATCCCCACTATAATCCCCATTTTAATTATT